>JASDQU010374823.1:21277-35033 GCA_032191745.1 Picea mariana | reverse complement strand
AGGCTCTGGACAGGAGATAAACTGCCCCTTTTGTTGCTCCTCTTCTTTTTCATATCTCTCCCAAGGATCAGATTCATAATCATCATAAACAAGAACCTTGGGCAAGCTCTTCTCTTCCCCGTACTACTTAGTGTCTTCTGCAGGTCCAGGATGGTTGATTTCCTTGTAATATTTTTATTTAGCGAATAGAGGATAAGGCTCTGCAGTATGTTCTTGGAAATCCTGCATATCCATCTCAGAATATGGTTCATAGATATCATATACAGGCTAGCCGCTCCTTTGGTCAACAAACTGTGATGTGGGGCTTTGCTTCTCTTCATCCAAATAATCATCAAAGCTAGGGATGACAAGCACCTTAGGAGAAGAATGCAAGGCCTCTACAGTTATGAAATCTTCATTATCATCCTCAGTAGAGATGCCAAGAACATTTGCTTCAAGCAATGGAAAATCCTGTGCGGTTTCTTCAGATTCCAGCCTTTCTAGTTTGGCAGAGAGAGATTTTACCAGCTCCATTTCTTCGCCCAAAACATCTTCATATTCCTCATGGTCCGCATCCACACAACCTTCATCTGGTGCAGATGAACAGGGAAGAGAAAGAACTGATTTCTGATCCAAGTCATCAGGCTCATCCTCACATCCTGCATAGGAAGCAGCTATATCTTGAATACAGTGGTTGTATCCCTCACAACAACTATGACAAATTAAATCAGAAGGATAAAACTTTTGACAATGAGCATTGAAATTTGCATGAAATTCTCCTAGTGAAGAAATTCTAGCAGGGGGTAAAGAATGATACTAGTCACGAGCATCCCCCGCTAAAGAGAACATGAACATCTTCATTAATACATCCTCATGATGTATCTCCCACTGGTGCACAAGTTCATGAAACTAACCGAGATGTTGAGCAGGGTTGTCCTCTTTACGCTCTCCAAATATAGGCAAATACTCATTCCATTCATTTTGAGTAGGAACAACATTTGGAAAACTAGGAACAAAAAAAAAATTAAAAGGAGCAAACCTTTGAGCCAAGATATTTTCCATTTCGAACTAGTGGAGTCACCAATCGATCCTTTAATCATGGAGTTGGCAGGTGAAAGCTATGTAGCAAGAGTGTGTCTAGTCTTTGTTCACCATCAAATACCAGATTTGATCATTGTGTTCTCCCAAGGGATACCAAGGGTAGCCAGAAGCATCCACACTAAAACAATGGAGTTGATACAATGGAGTTTAGACAGTGGAGTCACCTCAGTGGAGTCGCCAAGTGCATAGTTGCAATCTTTGATGTACTAAGTTCTGATGCACCTTCAGAACCAATAATATTTTTCGTTCAATCCCAGGGAAAATATTCAATTCATCCTAGAAAATGGTGCCAGAAATGTTGGCACCAGAAGTCAACTCTGGATTGCGACAGAGGTAATCCCAGTACCCATCATTTTGTATGTCACAATGAATAAATTTAAAGGGGGTCTAATGGACGCAGACTCAGGATTATATCGCTTTAACTCAAAAAATTGGGCTGGAATGCACAGGCAAGTGAGGTCTCAATCTAACTTCAGTCAGTAAGTTGTAGTAAGGGTTAGTAGGGGGAAGAACTTGAGGAAAATGAAGAGGTCTTCTATGGACATCCAGTCTTCCAACAACCTATAGGGGAAAAACTCAGAAAACAAGATCCTCTTGGATTCAAAGTTTCAGACACTAAATTATATTTAAGAAATATAGTTATAACAACACAATGATAAAAAATACATCAAAATGCAGCTACAACAACTCGACTGGATCATCCATGCCCGATTTCTTCAGTGTAAGAGGGAAAAGACAACACAAGAAACTGATTAAAACTGGTTGTGATGTCACTGTGATCAAACCTGCATCACAAAAACATAACTACCCTCGACTGGATCATCCATGCTCGAGTGTTCTAACACAAATGTTAAAGAGAGATGAAAGGAAACTGACTTGCATTAAATAAGAAGTCTTAGATACATATACATAACCAGAGAACCAGAGGCTTTATTAAAACTTTACAATGCGAGAGCTTAGCTCAACCATCCTCTAACAAAATATGAGGAAGACTCCCATATACTCAGAGAAAAAAATCTAGAAGCATGCTCGAGTCTCCACATTGAAGGCATTACGTTTGCATGCTTCCTGGCAGACTGTGCATGTAGTTTTATGTCAGAAGCGAGCTCTGTCAGATGCAATCGTGCTTCAGGATGGTTCTGCAGCTGAGCCGACTTGCTGGCAGTCCTTTCTCGAGCTTTCTATTTATGGTGGAAACGATGTTTAACCACCACGAACTAACCTTAATAACTGCTTTATCGGGATTGAGAAGGCCCGAGTCGACACCGTATCTGTGGAATTTGGCGGCCTCTGCACTCTGCCACCTGGATCTAAGTCAGATGCTTGCGGGGAGGTTTGACAATGGCTGTGGCTACTGACAAAGTGATTTACGTGCTCGACATGGAATAGAGGATGGGAGATGGCTAGGTGGACAGATGTGGATGGAAAGAGGAGACTGAGGATATCATGGGGGCCACACAAGTGGGAGCTGAGGTGTAATGGGGAGAAGGTGATGTGGAGCAAGGTGACACAGGTGGTGGGAGATGAGAAGGGGACAGGTGTCGGTGGGACAGTTGTGGAGCGACCACTTGTCGACCCGGGATAGGGAATTATATGCACATGTGCATATTGGGGTTGGGAAAAGTGGTTTGACTCTTCACTGCTTTTGGGCCTGATATGCGTCTCCGACTGACACGTCGCTTCTCCGCAAAAACATGGTTTCAAACCTGGCTCGCCCTAGAAATTTTAACATCTGTGCATGTTGAGGCCTCGATATGATCAACGACCGTCGATCTGGGAAGAGGTGAGATCTGTGCATGTCGGCTACTTTTGGTCCCTCTGCCAAACTTTTATTCGCCTGCTAACTTTGGAGTCCTTCCAGCTGTGTTTATAGGTGGCACCACACTGAACATGTGCTTGATTGCATTTTTGCCAACCGGAAGAGTGCGCGCCTCAACCTTGAATAGAACACATTTGTGGGTTTTTTAAACCCCTTCTTTCGCATTTGGTCACCCAATGGACAATTTCTAAGGGAAAAAACCCCTCGCAAAAATATGTGATAACACCTATCATCTGTCAAAGCATAGTAGTAAGAACTTTGTTGATTGCTTCAACCTGGCCATTGGCCTGTGGATAGTAAGGTGTTGAGTTTTCATGTCGAAGACCCAAATTCTCGGTAAGTTCAGGCATCATGAAATTGTGAAAATGACTACCATGGTTAGTGATGATGGCTTGAGGGACACCAAATCTAGTAATGATATTATTGAATATGAACAATGTTGCAGTTTTCCCATTGTTATCAAATGTAGGCATCGCCTCAGACCATTTAGTGAAATAATCCATGGTTGCGATAATGTATCCATGCCCCCCTGCTAGATGAGGGTTCCATGTCATGAAGTCAATGCCCAATGGAAACTACAGAGTAAAGAGGAGCAAGATGAGATCAGATCTTATTGTTATATGTTTGACAAGTGTGACATTTCTGAACATTGTTATATGTTTGTAATGCAATCCTTAAATAACAAAGGCCAGAAGTAACCAACTCTTAAGATATTTTGGGCAGTGGCATACCCATACATATGACCGCCACATGCTCTAGAATGACATTGATTCAAATATTTCTCATCTTCATCATAGGTTAGACATAATCAAAATATGGAATCAATACCATGATGGTAAAGGGTATCACCAAGGATAATGTATTGACGAGCTTGATACCGAATACGCCGACGATCTACACTAGAAAGATCGGGTCAGAAAGTTTGGGTTTGGAGATAAATGATAATGTCTCCATACCATATGTCATTAGAAATGATCATAAAGAGAGACTCATTAGGAAAAGAATCCACTGCCATAGTTTCTATCTCAGTACAGGGAAGGTCACATATCAACTCGAAAAAAACCAAATATTTCTTTGATTTGGATCGCTCAAACTCTAAATCAAACTACTGGAGAATCACTATCCATTTGGAGTATTTTCCACCCAATAATTGTCGAGTAAGGATATGTTTCATAGGGTTGCAATCAGAAATGACCGTGGTTTTGCGCAATAAGATATAATGATGAAAACGTTGAACAACTTGAACAACTTCCAAGGCCAGTTTCTCCACATGTAAATATTTGGTTTCAGTGGTTGTGAGACTCCTACTCAAATAGTAGATAACATGTTCATCATGTGAATCATCCTCTTGGACTAGAACCATAGCGATGGTAGAGTCTGAAACAACTAAGTATAAGAAATCATCTTGACTATAATCGAGAGGAAATAAGAGTGGTGTATGGGTTAAGGAAAGTTTCAAAGATTCAAAGGCTTTGTTGGTAGTGTCATCCCATAAAAAATCGTGACTTTTCTTAAGAAGTCGAGTAAAACCTTTCGTTAATTCAACATAATTGGGGATGAATCGACATAAAAAAATTTCCTTCCCTTGCAAACTTTGCAGTTGGCGTAAGGTAGAAGGAGGAGGAAAATCGAGAATAGCTTCAACCTTCGGAGGGTCCACCCTAATCCCATGTGTAGAAACGATAAAACCAAGAAGTCGTATGGACTCCACACAAAAAATGGATTTATGTGGATTCAATCGTATGCGATAATAGAGACAATGTAGGAAAATGGATCTTAAATGTGCCAGGTGATCCCGGCGACGCATGGAATGCGCCGGTAAATCATCTAGGTAAGGTTGTACAATGTGCTTAATATCATGAAAAGTGTAAGACATAGCATGTTGAAAAGTCGCACCAACATTCTTGAGACCAAAAGGAAGTTTTTGATATGTGAAGGTTCCCCAAGGGAAGATAAAAGCAGTCTTATATTGATCCATAGATAAAATATTGATTTGATTATAGTTGGAGAAACCATCCATCAAAGAGAATATTTTATTCCTGGCATAATCGTCAACTATCTGGTCAATGAAAGGGGTTGGATAATTGTCTTTGGGACAAGCCTTGTTGATATCCCTGTAATCTACACAAACACGAATCATGCCTTGTTTCTTCGTAACTGGAACAAGATTAGACACCCAATCAGTCAAATCCACATGATAGACAAAACCGACTTTAAGAAGTTTTTCAACTTCGAGTTTAATAGCAACAACTTTGAGTGGATGTACTGGGCGAAGTATCTTTCAAATGGGTTTAACGTCTAGGTAAGTCTTAATCTCATGTACAACAATACTTGTATTAATTCTAGGCATCTCTTTGTAACTCCAGGAAAAAATGTCAGAGAATTCTTGGAAAAGAGCTTTGGAAATTTGAATCTCATCAACAGAACATGAGGAACCGATATGAATATTTTCCACGATTCTAGGTTTAATCAAAATATCTAGAGGGATGGTAGGTGAAATTTTACCCAAGTTCCCTTCATACAAAACATCATGTGTTGGTTCGGGAACAAGGGAAATATTAACAAAAATAGACAGATTCAAAATTCGTTGATAACTCTCTATGGTCTTGGGTTCGAGGAAGAGGATAGAACGATGATGCCCATCATCCCATGGGGTATATTCCATAGACATAACTGTCATGATCATCTCATTGGTGTGAAATACCACGTGAAATGGATCCAAAGACATGTCCAAGAGAGAATGAGGAGAAAGAGTTGTCAATTGAATAGCATGATAAGACAATTCTATCAGACTTAAAGGCATTTGGTCGCCGTAAAGAAGACAGTAGTCAAATCTAGGTACTATCCAAGGGTCATGAGACTCAGGGATTTTACCAATAGTGGTCGATATCATGTTAATCAAAGCGACAAAAGGAGTAGGAATATCAGGTGGTGGAATGGGGAACGTACCCATTAACAATGAATCCTTTAGAAGACCCACACCAACATTCTCATAACCAAGAGGTGTTTTCGCAATGAAAGGTACATTACTAGTATGTGAATCGGAATTAAAGAAGATGAGTTCATCGACAGTAACACCTTTTCCTTGGTGAGGGAAACGTATCACACAAAAAAGAGTAGAAACAACTGCACACATGGAATCAATCCAACTATGGCTAAGCATAAGGTTGTAATCAAGAGGTGCATCAAACACCTCAACCTCAACAGTAACCACTTTTCCTTCTAACATAATAGATAACGAAGGAAGAACACCATAAAGTTTAAACCTTGTACCATTAAAGTATTTTACAGTATTGGGTGACTCGGTAAGGGTAGGAGAGCCAATGACTTTCCAACAAGTGACGGACATGACGCAAGTTGAGGCTCCTTCATCAATAACGGTTCAACAAATATTCTTATTTTCCACAATGACTTGTATTTGAAATGATAATTGAGGAGGGAGCCTTGGAATATGATCTTCCAAGTCAAATATTATCAAGTTCTTATCGGTAGGATCAATTCCACCAATAGACCTTAACAATGCCTTTCGTTGTGTAGGACAACTTTGAAGGACTTTGAGATACGACATCATAGAAGCTGCCTGTGCAAGATCTTCTACAATACTGTAGTTTTGAGCGGCATGTGCGTGAGGGTTAAGCGATGAATTACAAACAACCCCCTTAGGAGGAGGACGGAGAACTGTATCTAGAATTGGTCGTTCGAGAAGAAGATGATCGTTTGGAGGTGAAGTCAATGCAGGCGGTTGAACCAATGGAGGTGGCGAATCATCAACTTTCTATTTCAAAGGAGAATAATATTTGGCTCGAGTAGCGGCTGCAACTTCATTCTTCTTGGAGTCACCAGTACACATAAGTACATAAGATGTGGTAGAGGGGGAAGGTTGGTCATGAATGACCAATTGGTCCTACTGCTAATAAGGAAAAGGTTGTGAAAAAATGATGGGTGTAGGAGGTGTTCCGGTCCCTCGCAGGAACTTAGTAACCTCAGCACGTCATGGACAATCTTTCGTATAATGATCCTCACCACAGATAAGACAAGGATAATGAGGTTTTCGCTTTTCTTTGTCATCAACAGGCTGAGTCTTGGGTTTATCAGATTGCCGATTATTTATTCTTACCCTTCCTTTTCTTTTTATTTTTATTTTTATCAGTAGGTGTAGATTGAACCGAATTAACCTCATAGGTTTTATCGGGAGAAGGATTTGGAGGAGGAATATTTTTTACATTAATAGTAGTAGATTTGGGATTGCAATGACTGGCTTGTTTATACTGAGTCTTGACGTGAAAAGTTCCAATCACACCATCAAGATCATGAGAAGCTACTGAAGGTGTTGGGGTTGGATTTGTAGATGGGCAAGGAGCATCATGGATCAAGTCATATAGTGTGCCCGTTTGTGAATAAACAAGATCCAAGTATTGAGCACGACTAATCACTTTCTCTTCAGTGACGACACCACCCATGAAAACATCACGGGCTATAGGACCAATGAGTGACTTGGTAAAAAACTCTGCCAATAGTTGATCAGGAAGGGGAACTTTGATTAAGAGTCTTCTCTTCCTCCACTCGTGAATATGATCAGAAATGTGAGTATATGAGGATTATTTAAATGAACTCAAAATTTCAGTTTCTGTATCATATCGTATCGGTAACTGGTAATGTGTCAAGAAATCCATATCTAAGGTATTGAAGTCATTGAAGAATCCTCATGGAAATTTGATATACCGTTTGGCTGTCGAACCTGTAAGAGTTCATTGGAAAAGACATAATCTAATGGAGTCATCCATCAAGGAGTTGGATGAACACCAAAGATGGAAAGTCATGACGTGATTATTTGGGTCTTCTCCTGATCGAACATCAAACTTAGGAATGTCTGATGGTAACTTGGCAAGTATGACTGACCAATAGGGAGAATGCAAGATAGGATCATTCAAAATCCTAGATAAATCCAGTAAATCCAAAGTAGAAAGAAACGACAATTGTCTATTCACTTGAGGAAACTGGTAATTTTGAGGAGGTAATCTCGTAGGTATACCAATAGGACCATAAGCTGTCTGTAGATAATTAGAGGGTCTTGTAAAATTCAGTGGTGGAGGGTTTTGAGTCATATAGCCAACATGAGTTGGTTTATTGGGTAAGCTTCCTTGGAAAGGAGCATTACACTGAAAACCTTGACCCCAGGTAGGATTCATAGAACCTGGATATGGTTTCTCGGGATTAGGGGGTACAAAAGAATTTACTTGAGGAGTTTCCCCCCCAGGTGGTTGTTGATTTCCTTGGAAAGGAAAATTCCAAGGTTGATATTGTAATCTAGGGATATATTTCCTATACATTGGGTTATGACCCCCAACTTGGGGTTGCCCCCCCAACTTGAGTTTTCTCCCCAACTTGAGGTTGGCCTCCAAAGGAAATTTGAAAACCAGAAGTGATAGAATGAATTGTGCCTCCAAATTGATTAGAGATACTTGGGCCAGGATGATTAGATCCTCCAGGTGGAGGTGGAGGAGGAACACTAGCCCCCCCAGATAAAACCTGGGTAGGTGTAGGAATAAAACTACTAGCAGCATTATACCCAGGAGGAACAAAACGATTAGGCCATCCGAATGAACTCTGGCCAGGATTAGCAATAGAAGTATGATGAGCATTATACCCAGGTGGAAGTGACAGATTTGATCTAAGAAGAAGTGGTGTTCCAATAGGATCTTGAGTGATTACCGGACTTCCAAAAAAAACATGCATAACTTGTGGGACTATGGTAGAGCTAGCAAGATGGAGAGGAAGAATTGTATGAGAACCAACCAAAAATTGGTCTAAGACTGTGACAACATTACTGGTCATGCTAATAAAATGATCTAAAGGTATTTTATAAGTAGTGGAAGTCATAGGTATATGTGATGCCATAGGTTGATTATAGGTCCTTTGGCGTAGGTGACTCATTCCTAGTTTTTCAAAAATATCATGTCTCGAAGAGGTCCTCCAAAGAGAAAGGACAAGGACAGAGCTAGGATTAAAATTTCCAGTAGTATGAATCAAAGTTCTAAATGAATCACTCTAAAAGGGTGGATCATCTACACCAGACTCTGTGTGAGGTCCAGTAGGTATTCTAGTATAATCTTCAACAACAACGTCTCCTGATGAATTTATCCAGAGAAAAAGTAGATCTTGTACAACACTCAATAACGGATTTGCAGGAAGTATTGATTCCTCCAATGGAGTATAACTTCCAATCTCAGAGGCTACATTGTTATTGACTTCTCCTTCAGGAGAACCCTCTGGTAAGTTAGGAAGTAAAGGAGTTTATTCTTCCGGGTCTTCTGGAGGTAACCCTTGCATCCTACATGAACGACAAGGGCCGATGTTGGTCATACCAAATAAAGAATGAAATACATCTATGTCCAACTAGAGAAACAAACAACACTCACTAATAAAATCTAGATATAAAACACACAAACAAACCTTCTTATTTTGAATTCACTAGTTGGTGATGAAATCCAACGTCACGAAATCAAGACAAGAAGGGGTTGGGATAAAGCGGGTGGAAAATTTACGTTGATGACTTGCTTAATAGACTTACACCCTGGTGCAAGCTCCCACACATAATCATGGGTATACCCTCCAAGGAGCCCGAATGAGTTTGGCCAACGTCGATTCTAGGTACCATGAATACTTTCCCCTCCACAGTCACCTCATGTAAAGACTCTAAAGAGATAGGCCACTAAGGTTACCGATTATGACAATGATGCCTGGGGAAGCAATCGACATTCCGATCCATGCACAAGGGAAAGGTATCTAAGCTTGAAATCAACTCGAGAAGGTCCCACAGGATTTTATTCTCAAGTGACCCCCAATAATACACGTAATCTCTACACTAATACCAACAAAGTAGGGTGAGTAACTCTGTCGGCCCTAATGCGACCTCGTGATTGACCTTGTGTTAGAAGGGCTTCCCAGGACAAAATGTAGCAAGTGGATTTGAACTCTCCCTATCACAAGATACTATTTTGTGTTTTGATGCTTTGGAGAGCGTGCCTTACAACCTATTCCAAAGCGCCATCCTAGCTAATGTTGGTGTATAAAATTTCTAGAAAATAAAAGTTGCTAATAGATTTTAAAATTACGTTGTATTTTAAAGGTTGTTTCTTACTCAAAAGGGAAACATAAATGAAATTGATGATGTATTTGACCTTGACCCAATAAAATTCAAAAAGAGATGATATGCAATTGTTTCATTCGATGAACTCTAATTACAATAGGGAGAATGTTTCTCTTTCCAGAATACAAAAGTTACAAAGCATAATTTCTCAATCCTTGAATGATATGGATTCCAAACAATCAGAGTGTACTAAATCTTCCATTTTTTTCTTTTCAAAAAATATTTGAATGCAAAATATTTGTTACGAAGATTAATAAAAAGAAGAATAAACTTCATTCCTTTCCTTTCAAATCAGATCAGAGACATAATCCAAAAATAAAGATTGGTTTAAGAAGATTGATGCATTCTCAACACTATTTCCCAAGTCAAACTCATAATGCAAGAAAAAAAATGAAAAGATAAGAAAACTATTTGTTGAATGCAAACAAAAACTGTCTTCCAATCAACAACAATCCAAAACTTAAAATCAATGCAAAACTCAAAATAAATCAAGAACAATTTATCAAGCAAGCACTCAGGAGCAAATCCTTGAGATTATACCCTTGCAATAAGAACTAAAAAAAATAATTTACAAAGCTTATGAAGAAGACTCTCAATTCTTGAAAATCAATCAAATCCAGGCTTAAAATATGTAAACCAATCATTCAGTAAAGACAAATCTGGGCAAAGAAAAAAAATTGACTGCCACTCCAACAATTCCTACATGAATAGTCGCAGGTTGTAGAAGGGTACAATGCGACAATGTAGGATCGTCGCAGACTAAAAGCTAGGCACAGTGCAACGTCGTCACCCTGGTTCACACAAGAAGAGTGTGACGATGAAGAATCATCACAGGCCAAACATAAGACATAGTGCGGCAATGTCTGAATATAAGGAAAATTTGGAAGAATGACAAAGTTTCTCAATGAACCTTTAGAACTAGGGAGTCAATACGGATCACCCACAGACTCAGAGAATGAAATTGATCAAAAGAAGGTAGGCTAAAAGAAAATAAGAAGAAAAAACCAAAAGTATTTGTTTCCCCAGTATGGTCACCATTTTTGTTATCGGGAAAATTGGTAAGTGCGGACACAAACTAATCTCCCTAACTTCAACAGGAAGCTAGAAAAAAACACGACAGAATACAAACTTCACCTTAGACTTCATTGTCATATAAACTAGTTTAGAGAGGGACAAATGAAATACCTTTTAAATGGCACTTGATCCTCACTAGTGTCGTCCTTGCCGCTCCATCTTTGGATTTGCAGGATGGTGAACCTATTTAAGAAGCAAAAACCAACAAAGAGAGAGAACAAATATATATATATATATATTCCAATGGATTCTATGTATAAGATCAGTGAGTTATACAATAAAAGTAAATATACCTTTATAGGGAAGAAATGTATTGTTTCATTATATTAAATGGAAGTGGATAATACAACCCATGCCTTGATGTTGCAGGGTCCCTTCCAATGGATCTTTGCTCCAACACACACACCATTGATCCAATGCCTTGATGAAGAAGATCTACAATCTGACTTAGAGAGATAAAGAAAAGCTATCTCAGGTATAATCTATAGCAGAATTCTTCATGCATAAGAAAGCCTTATCCTTTTCCATAAGAGATCCCTCTTTATATAGGGTGAAAGAGGGATGGATGAGGAGATTAGGATGATCCCACTAAATCAGAGAAGCAAGTAAGATCCAAACCTATTGGAGGCCACCTCATCTTCTAGAAGATTCCCTTCTAGAACATTCGTGAATTTCACTTTTCCCTTGTTTAAGCATCGTCGCACCCTATGCACAGGAAGCCTGTGATGCTGTTGTAGTCCATCTTTGGTGCAGCATGCAATGATCAAGCATCGTCACACCCCAGGTATAGAGCAGGGTGCAACGATCTCCTTTGACATAGTTTTTAAGGAAGAAAAGTTAATCCACTTTTCTCATGGAGAAAGTCTCTTTTAGTGTTTTCAGGGAACATGGAAGTGAGTTATGCACATGTTGTTAGTTGATCATTGGGGTGAATAAAATAATGTGTAACAGTGGTCATTTCCTTGTTATCACTCTATTTGTAGATGATATGTTATTCTTGGTAACAATAAGGATGTGATTCTTGATTTGAAGTCTCAACTTTCAACACAATTTGATCTCAAGGACCTGGGGGATGCAAAATATATCTTAGTATATGGAGATTTGGAGAGATAGAGAAAATATAAAGCTTTTCTCGAGCCAACATAAATATGTGAACTCTATGCTACAACCTTTTCACATGGTAGATCACAAACCATTGAGTTATCTTATGTATATGGGAACTAAGTTTTCATCTGAGTAGTGCCCTACAACACTTCAAAAGATGGAGGATATGGTTTATGTTCCTTATGCTAGTGTTTTTGGTAGTTTAATGTATTGTATGGTCTATAATATATTAGGCATTTCCCAAGTAGTGGGAGTCTTTATTTTATTCATGGCTAATCTTTTACATGATCATTGGACTATAGTGAAGAGAGTCTTTAGGTATTTGTGAGGTACTTCTATATATTCCATTTTCTATCATAATGATGTTTCAGGGGACCCAAACACAGTGGATATATAGGGTTAAGTGGATTATGATTGGACAAGGGAAGTATATAGAAGGAGATATATGAGTGGATGTTTGTTTCAATTGTTTGGTGGAGAAGTAAGTTGGATGAGCAAGTGAAAGATGAGGTCTCTTTTCCCACTACAAAGGAAAAGTATATGGAAGCTAATCATGATGTTTATAAGGAGGTCATTTGGATTATGAAACTATGTTAAGAAGTAGGGATATGATCCATATTTATGAGGAAATGAAATGAAGCACAAAAATAGGAAAGAAACAAAGAGATATAGTAATACTCAATTTCTATTAAAGAATGAAATATGCATAGACTCTAAAAATACAGAGTGAAATTAACTCGCTAGAATGGTGGCAACTTATCTCTGAGAAGAAATGTGAAAGTTATGCACATTCACAAGAAGATGATTACAATGAGGACAAAAAGGCATTTTAACATAAAGAATCAATGAAAAAAACCCTAAACATCCAAAACCCTAACCCCATAAGTTGAAACACTAAAAGGTTTGTGGGCCCTGATGTAGTTAGTTGATATATCAACTTCCTTGGGACATTACTTTTGCATATGATCTCTATTTGGGGCACTTGGTAGCTCGTTGAAAAGGTCTAAATCAGAATTACACATTCTGAATGGACCATTGAAGATCCTTCGACTATCAACTGGGTGCTTTTGTGCCATAAAAATGTCGTTTAGGGAATCAAAATGGCCCCGGAAGTTCAGGACCCAAAAATATCATAGAAAAACTGCCAAGATGGAAACTGTATTTTGAGGTAGTGGAATAGTTGGGTGGTCATAAATGTCCACTTGGATCAATCTTCCCTCCTTAGGAAACAATGGTACCCATTATGTCAAGTTCCCATGGGAGATGGGGAAGCTTTTGCTAAATTTGAACCTTGGTGAGTCACTTTCCTTGCTGAAGAAGTTGTATTGCTTGTACTTGGCATTAGCTTGTTGAAGGACGTCATGAATCTATTGTTGGAGGTGTTGGATCCATTCAACAAATCTAGCTACATGATCTACCTTGTTCTGGGTGTGGGAGGTCTCTATCGATGAAGATGTAGAAGGAAGAGCTATATCAATGGGGGCTAATGGATGGAACCCTGAGCACACCTAAAAATGGTTGTGGCCAAT
>JASDQU010374822.1:100897-111401 GCA_032191745.1 Picea mariana | reverse complement strand
ATTAGAGTATTGACTTGGAGGTTTTGGTTCACAATGGCATTCGTTGTCAAAGTCATTATATCAAATAGGTTGTAATTTTAACCTCAAAATAAATAAATAAATGGAATGCCACTAGCAACACCACTTTTTGATTTGGGGGATTGATTTTAATGTTTTTTAGTTGTCAAAGGCCACGGTTTCAAACAACTTGTAATTTTAACCTCATAAAAAAAGGGGTTGTTACTTGTAGCACCCCATTTTGTTTTTGGGGTCAATTTTAAGGATTTCTTTTTGCAATGTTACATATTATAGCTGCAAAATTTTGTAATTTTAACCTTTAAAAAAATAGATGTTACAAGTAACACCACTTTTTGAAACAAAGGTAAAAACAAGTAGTAAATGCAACCTCTAAAAAAACGAGAACTTTGAAGAGTTCTTTTCAAGTTGATAACCATGTTTCTCATCCCCATGATGATAGGACATTCCTCTCACATTATAGGAGCATTGTCTACAAGATATTTGGTTGACAGTACATATTATCGAGAAACCCACCAAAACAAAGAAATTAGATTATTATAACACTATTCTCGATATTTAATGTATATTTAATGATATTGGGTTTTATTCATGCATGTAATATAAATCTACTATGATTTTTGTATTTTCTTTTTCATTTTGTTCTTCTTATTCTAATAAGAAATTCGAGAAAAAAAAAAACTAACCCAAATGAAATAATCAACAATGACAAAAAGCATATGAAGAAGAGCCTAACCCAAATGAGAGAATCAGCCATGACAAAAGCATATCTTGATTTGTCACTTTGAGTTAAAGGAATGGCTCAAGTGATTTATAACGTAGCTAAGGGTTACTATGCCAATTTCTCTTTAAAAAATTGGCATACTTTATGTGGATATCATAGATAATCCTTTATGTGAAAAAGACGATTTGAGACAAGGGTGAAAAACATACTTCCAACACAAGCAAAATGTGTCCTTCCTCGAGACAATTTTACAATGCTCAAAGTTGCAAATAACGATAACTATAAAAATAAAAAATAAAAATAAGGCCTTCAAGCAAAACATTCGCAATTTCCTAGAGTACTTGGTGCATTTTGTGGCAAAGTACAACGACTCGATCATTTTCCCAAAGAAACATACCCTTTGGGAAAACAAAATTTTGCACCACTCTATGTATGGGGCATCCACATTAAAAGCAAAATGTTTGGGGCACCTTACTTCATGAATGGTAAGCCCCCAACACCAACTAGGCCTTGGTCTCTTTTCTTGAGATTTTTATTTTAGAATATTTGAAAGCAAATTGGAATAATTTATCAATTTGAGTTAGTTTTATGAATAAAAAAGAAAAATACACCATATGGATTGATTTACACCAATCACCCAATTATTTATATGGTGCATGTCATGTCAATACAATATGTACATTCTATGGTATACATCTTTATTTTATCATTCATTTTATTACACATGAATTCTTCCATTTTGGAGAGAACGTTGAATGAACGAAAAAAAATGATACTAATCCATAGTATAGATTATCCATATTGAGAGGATGATGCATACTGAGAGTTTGAATCCATACTGAGAGGATCATACATACTGAGAGTTTGAATCCCTTCATGTTTGATAATAACAATAACATGTCACACACCACACCATTGTTAGACAACAATGTGGTGGGTTGAGAGCTCCAACATGAAAACTTTGAATGAATAAAACCAGCCCCACCGTGTGATGCATAATATGGATGACATACATCCCATTAGGACTTGGCATCTCAATCATCTTCTTTTATTCGAATAAAAATAATTAAGAAAAAGTTTGATAGTTAATAAAAGAACAATCGCTTTTATTCGAATAAAAATAATTAAGAAAAAGTTTGATAGTTAATAAAAGAACAATCACATCAATGGGACTAATAATAACATGTGTCTAACACCTTTAATAAATGCAAATTCTATTGCTTAATGTTATTAAATTGTTTTCTTACAAAATCAACATGTATTTTTATCACATTCACATTAAATGTCTAAGTATCTTTAGAAAGACCAAAAAAACCAATTTGTCAATACATTCACATTAAATGTCTAGGTATCTTTAGAAAGACCAAAAAAACCAACTTGTCTTTTACATGTGAAGATGGATAAAGTGTTCCCAAAAAAATAATGAAGTGTTTCCAAAATAAACACATAAAAAGTTATAGTGTTTATCTTATTATTTTTTTTTTTTTAAATGAATATATATAGTGTAAAACACTTCACTCATGTCTCTTCACATATGGTCAAATCACTTCACTTATGTCTCCACATCCACATCCACCTTGTGAAGGTAGTTGTTTCATTTCCTCCAATTATTTCCTTTTTAAGACATGAACTTGCGGAGTAAATACAAAGTGTTCAAATCATTTCCCTCATGTCTCAACATCCACATTCTCAAATTAAATAACCAAAAGGATTAAGTTATGTGTGTACTAAACAAAGTGTTCATTATTATTTGTATATGCAAAAAGGATTAAGTTATTTGTGTACTAAATAAAGTTTTTTGTTTTTAGTTTTTAGTTTTTTTTAATTTATGGATTTCTTTTAAGTTTGATAAGATTTTTTTTTTTTAATTTTGGAATTGCCATTGTATATAAAAGTACTTAAATTAACATCCAGGTTAAAGAGTTGATTTATAATGCTAAAAATTGCAAAAAAATAGTTTTCATTGTTAAAATTGAGATTTTTATTATGAAATTCTATCAAATTACTGGATGAGGGTGGTGGTTTGCTACATAATTAGACAGATCTTGTGTAAAAGTGATAATCTATTTCCAACTTAACTATTATTTGGTGCCTATACTATGTTTACTATGTTTTATATTATTTTCATGTTAAACACTACTTTTAATAATATCTTAATATGTTGTATTCCATGTGGTAATGTTTTAATCCACATTATGTTAAAATAGCATTGGGCTCATAGTGACTAATCCCTACTACTATGTTTCACATCATCATTTTGCTTTGCTTGATTTGAAATGGATCCTTGATATAAAAAATGGTTTCATAATAATGGTTTGAGTTCAAAATTGCAGTTTTGATGGCCAAATTTAAGTTCCAATTTGCAAGGCCTAATGGCTCAGTTAATGGTTTAATGGCTAATCTTGATTGAGGCCTTGTAAAAAACTTGGCATTTAAGCCTCTTTTATGTCTTGGTTAAAACCTTTGTGTTAAGTCCTCTAGAAGGAATATCAAGTGAAGATGGAGCTTGGAAAGGGTTGGATGGAGGAGTGTCACCTTCATTTCCACCCTCTATGCCAAAGGAAAAGATAAAACATAGCAAGGTCAGGGGTAGTAGGAAGTATGGAAATGGAGGATGTTATCTCCATCCTCTACCCCAACAAAAAGAAAAAGGATCTTCTCTCAATGCCTATAAGGTACCAAATGTATTATGCAAAGCAGAACAGAATAACTATGATGAATACTAGCAGAAACAACAAAATATAGAGAATAATAACACCATAAATGATACCTTTATTGATAGAAAGCCAAGTTCACGTACTTCTTGAAGGGGAAACCTCCAACAGAGTAGATCTCGGTTAAAAAATAATTCTCAAGACAAGGCTTTCCCATGCCTTCTACTACTATTTGTACTAATTTTGTCTTCTAAAGAAAATTTTAGAGAAAGATTTTTCTAGAAGCGGAAACTTCTATTAAGTCTTCTTACATTATATTTGTTCACATTATTATATAGGCCTTATTTACTAATGTCAACCTTTATTAATAGAAAACATATTATTCTACCTACATGAGGGATTAGGGAGGTTAGGTCCCTAACATGCCCTCCCCCTTGAAAAATGGTCTTGTCCTCAAGGCTTGAGATGGGGAAATTGTTACAGAATGGTAGTCGGCTCCCAGGTGGCATATTCTCGTGGTGTATCCTTCTACTGAACTAAAAATTTCTTGATGGTGGCGATGACAGAGACGACGCTCGCATTGGTCCAAGACTGCGTGTGTGTAATATTCCTGGTTTTAATATTATGTTTTTTTTTCCTCAATGTTAGAGATTTTGTACTCATTGCTGACGTGTTTAAACCTTGTTTGGTTGTTCAGATATTAAAACAGACAGTTTGTGTGCAATATTAGCATACCATGGTAAATAAGCTACTACTTTCTATGATACACAAGAACATTGATACTGCCAAGAGTAACTACTGCATTAATTTATTTAATAACATAAATACATTAATTAAAATTCAACAACCACACATAGCAAGGAATTGAAGAACCTAGTGTATATTTCCTCTAGATGTCCTTCATGAATTATAATATTAGATGTGTGGAATGGAAAATAAATTATCAACAATTCTCATTGAGACAACAAGCATGTAAAGTGCCTCCATCAGCCCAACATTTATATATAAGGATAGTGAAAACTTGTATGGTCATGTAGGTGACCAAATCGACCCAGTTTTCATAGAACTCGGCTACGAAAATGAGGTACTTGACCCAGGTATGAGCTCGATCCAAACAAAGAGAAGGTGATGAAGTTAAGCAATAGAAAAGCATCCACTAACAAATATATCGACTCCCAACAATAATAGAACGGCCCAGCCATAGAAAATCATGGTGTTAACGCAAGTGTGACCTCCTCTTTCTCAAGTCAACCCCAAGAGAAATGAAGTTTCCCCCTTCCTCAAGGGAATCTCATCCACAATATCCACAATGCAACTCCAAGGTGGATTCACCCCCTACAACCTCAAATCAACTTCAGTAAACAAGAACTCATCCCCAACACCTTTACTCAGTTAAACCCACCAGAAAATTGATCTCCCTAAAACCAAACAAAACTGTAATGAAGAGATATGAAGTGATATCTTCCCAAACTAGCTAGGGTGTATCGTTGCAACATTGAAACCAGTAAACCATAAGGGTTTCCAAAAAAAAAACTAGTCTCTTCTCGAGAGCTCTCCAAAAGTCTTTTCATAAAATGAAAAAATGCAAGAATGAGGGGAGACTCCTCATTTTCCCTTTTTTAATACCCACTGGAGCCTTTTCCCACTCACTTATTTTATTTTGTTTTATTTAAGTCACTTTAGTGGGTTTCTCACTTTATAATTTTAAATTGACTTTTTATTAGCCTAGGACCCATGTCCCCTTTTTCTCCACTTTAACTTTTATAAAGTTTTCATAGGCAAATCATGTTCCCTCAATCATTTTTCGCCTTAGCCCACGGGAATTTTATTAGGCTAGCGGAATTTTCCCTTATGAATCCTAAGCGAATGGGGACATTACAGTCCTCCCCGCCCAATATTGTTTTTCCACAAGCAATTTCAATCCGAGATGTTGGAGCACCTATTCTCTTTCCCATGTAGCATACTTGATAGGAAAATATTTCAATTTAACCAGGTACTCTTTGATGGTCCTGTTCCTTAACTTTTGCTCCCTAATCTCCAAAATTTCCTCAAGAACCATAATCAACTTTCCTTCTTCATCCAGCGATGGTAACTCAGTAGAAGTGGCAATGTGTTGCCCCAAGGCCTTCTTGAGACATGAGACATGGAATACATTATGTATTTTTCATACCACAAGAAGCTCTAGCTCGTATGCCACCTCTCCTATACGCCTCAAAATCCTATAGGGTCCGTAGAATCTGGATTTCAATTTTTCTTCCCCCTTCATCTTAAGTGATGAATTCCTATAGGGATGCAGACATAGGTATACTAAATCCCCTACCTCAAAGATATGATCCATTTGATGCATGTCTGCATAGACCTTCTACTAATTCTAAGCCATCTACAAATTATCCTTGAGGATTTGTATAATATCTTGGCTCTCCTGAATCCAATCCTTAGCCTTAGGTGCCATGTTGTCTCCAAATATCGGATCCACAAATTTGGGTGCATCATATACATACAAGGCTAGGAAGGGTTTCATCCCAATCGACATGTGATAGATGGTGTTGTAGCAGTGCTCTCCCAAGTGTAACCATTTTATCCAAGATTTATGTTGACCTGACACATAATTCCTCATATAGTCTTCAAGCCATTTATTCAAAATATCAGTATTCCCATCAGTCTGAGGATGGTAACTCGTGTTAGGTGTTAGCTATGTTTCGACTAGCCTGAAAAGATCCTTCCAAAATCCTCCCATGAACCTACTATCTCTGTCATTGACAATAGTTTTCAGCAACCCATGCAATCGGAATATCTCTCTAAAGAACAACTCAGATACCTGCATTGCTGAATACCTGGAGGGTATGAAACATAAGTGTGCAAGCTTTGTGATCCTTTCAACTACCACATAAATGTAGTCCTTTCCCTGCACCTGAGGCAACCCTATGATGAAATCCATAGAGATGCTTTCCCATTTTTGTTCTGCAATAGGAAGTGGTTGAAGTAATCCAGTCAGGTGAGTATGGTTCACTTTGTTATGTTGGCAGACGTTGCATTCCCTCACGAATATCAACACGTCTGTCTTGAGGCCTTTCCATGTAAATATTTCCCTAATCTTCCTGTAGGTTTTCAAGTACCTAGAGTGTCCAGCCAATGGTGAATTGTGTGTTGCATGCATGATTTTATCCTTCAATTGAGATTCTAGTACTAGGTAGATCCTACCTTTATAATAAATGATGTCATCAATAACTCGATGCCAATCATCCTGGGTCTGACCGTCAAGGATCTTACAAGAAAAATTTTTCTTGGAGTATTCTACTAACAGAAGAGCTTTCCAGACAGTTGAAATATCCATGAGTGAGAGAGTGGATGGTACTCTAGAAAGGGCATCAACCACCACATTGTTCTTTCTCGTCACTTACTCAATCTCAAAATCATATGCTTGAATTTTACCAATCCACTGATGTTTCCTCTCACTCAATTCTCTCTGCTCCATGAGGAACCTTAGGTTGTTATGATTTGTCTTCACTTTAAACCCGTTCCCCACCAAGTATTGTCTAAATTTGGACAATGCATGCATGATGGCCAACATCTCCTTGTCGTATATCGAGGAATGTTGCTCATACTCCCTAAGTGGCTCTCAAAATCAATTGGATGGTTGTTTTGCATCAATACAGCTCATACCCCTATCCCTGAATGCATCACACTCAAGCACAAATGGTTGAGTGAAGTCCGATAAGGCTAGCACAGGAAACAAACTCATTACTTGTTTCATCTTCTCAAATGTTACATGTGCCTCATGTGTCCAACTAAAAGCACCCATCTTAGTGATATTTGTAAGAGGTGTCATCAACTGTAAGAACCCCTTAACAAATTTCATGTAATAAGTGCAGAGGCCTAAGAAGATTTTCAGTTCTATGACATTTCTGGGGGTAGGCCACTCGATAATTGCCCTGATTTTATCCTAATGTACCTGGACCCCTTCCCTGATCACATGCCCCAAATAAATCATCCTAGTCATGCCAAACTCACATTTAGACTCTTTTGCATAGAGTTGTCGATCCTCTGAAATCCCCAACACCTCATCCAAATATTAGAGGTTTTCCTCCCAAGTCCTACTATAAATGAGAATGTCATCAAAGAAGACTAACAAAAAATTCCACAACTTCTTATTGAACACATGATTCATGCAGGACTAGACTGTAACAGGAACATTGGTTAGCCCAAACGACATAACCAAGAGCTCATAATTCCCATAATGGCATAAGAAGGAAGTCTTTGGAATGTATTGTTCCCAAACTCTGATTTGGTGGTACCCTAAACGAAGATCAATCTTTGAAAAATATGTTGCTCCCTTCAACTCATCCATCAACTCATCCATCCTCGAAATCAAATACCTTCTTTTTATGGGTTTCTTTTTAAGTTCCCATTAATCAATACACATTCTCATGGTGCCACCCTTTTTCTTGACCAAAACTACTGAAGAGGCAAAAGGACTAGAACTAGGTCAAATGTCATCCATCTTCAACAACTCCCTGATAGTTATCTCGATCTCATCTTTGTATGTCTTGGGTTGACGATAAGTGTTTGTTATGACTGCTTGAACCCCTTATTCTAGTTATATAACATGCTCAAATCCTCTATTTGGAGGTATGCCTGGAGGATTGTCGCCAAAAACCTTTTGATGTTTACAAATTAGTACCTGAATATCATCTCGATGTTGTCGAGGATGATCTGGTGGCTCACTATCAAAAATGTAGCACTCAACTTCCCATTCTAAATCTATGTGCCACATCATTGCCTCCATACTGTGAGAAGACATTATCTTGGGTGGATATTGGTGCATGGCCCGCAAGACTACCTTTTTTCCATATGGACCCATGAATTCCATCTCCAATGCCCTCTGATCAGTAGTATATTTCCCAATGGAGTATAGCCATTGAACTCCGAGTACCACATTGATGTTTGGTACGTCTACCATAAATAAATCATCTGTCAACGTATAATTCCCAATGGTTAATTTTAACTTGGGGATCCATCTAATACACTCCATCTGATAGTCATCGGGTATGATCACCGTGAATCCCTCAAACTCCTTTGTCGGAATCTCTCACCTATCCACCATAGTTGCATATATAAAGTTGTGGGATTCCCCATTATCAATCAGTACTATAACCTTGTGTCCTTGCAGGAC
This sequence comes from Picea mariana, assembly GCA_032191745.1. Lineage (NCBI taxonomy): Eukaryota > Viridiplantae > Streptophyta > Pinopsida > Pinales > Pinaceae > Picea > Picea mariana. Next base: position 102,835 of record JASDQU010374822.1, on the reverse strand, counting down.
CCCCCTGACTTTAAATTTGTGGTACCTAGGAAGTCCTAACATGGATGAAATAACAGGACTTTTATCCCCAACCTGTGATCTCTTCTCACCTGGTTCCTGGTGTCCATGTTCATGTACCTTCCCTTCCTCCTCCTCCTCATCGTTGTCACTATTAGAATAAACCTAAGTGTAATGGGCCTTTCCTACTCTGTCCTTCCCTAAACACATGTGTCTTGGTACCCAAGGTTCCTGACAACTGAAGCATATCTTTTCTTTCTCAGCTCTCTCCTGGTATCCTCATCCAAATTTAGTTTCTCGGCCCACTCCCTCTTAAATGGTTTGGCCTCCTTGGTCTTTGGGGGGGAGATTGGTTTAGGAGGAAACCTGCTCTTAGGAACAACATCTTACATGTCCCTAGCTATGTTGACTGCATCATGTAGGGTGGTAGGCGTATAAGCCTTGACCCAACCAAGCAATGGATCAAATAACCCCTCAAAAAACAACATCACCATACGTTCCTCTGATATATCGGTGACCATCACTGTGAGCCTTTGGAATTTTGATATGAAGGACTCTAGGATACATGTCTTCTTAAGTTGTGCCAACTCTCTAAAATGAAGTTCTCGATCTTTCCTGTCAAATTTCTCAATGAGCCTCTTAGTGAAGTCAAGGTAGGATGGTATTCCTGCATGACCCAAAGTCACTAACCCATGGTACCACTACTCATGGGCTTCACAATCTAAGTATAATGTAGCCAATTTAATGGCATCTACCACCATCATATGATGGAGCTAGAAATAAGTGTCTAGCTTTTACACCCAAGATCTTGTAGAAAATTTGGAGATCTCGTCAAAGTTTGGGATGGATATTTTCCCAAGTGTATGTTGCAACTCAAAGTTGTGGCATGGCCCTCATATCCCCTTTAGGATAATTTCTGCTTTTAAGGTTGTAGAAATTGGAAAAAAACATAGTTGAATGGAAATCATCCCCTAATCTTATCTACTCTTCCAAATATGCCCCATAGATCTTATCCTGCTCTACCTGCATCCCTTATCTTACCGCATCACTACCCAAGAATAGTGGCATGGTAGGTTTGGATGTATTGGTGTACAAATGAGGGTGACTTTGCATAGTGGTGTGAGAGTGACTTCCTTCTCCATTATTAGAGCCCCTTTCACCATTCTGGTTTTGCTTAGTTTGGCCCCCCAAGGAATTACTCGCTAGTTTCCCCATCAGATCCATCATCATATTTTTACCCTTGGCCAAATCATTCAAAATATGGAATAGGTTGTTAATTCTAGCATAATCTTCATCCCCCATGTGTCCTTTCCCTTTATCTAAACTTGAATGTGCTTCCTTTTCTACTTCTTCTTCACTCAACACCACTTCCTCTTCACATTTTGGAGGGGTTTTTGGTGTTCTGTCCCTACGTCTCATGTAAGTGATGTTGTTTTCGTCTTCTAGTCTCATAAATTTGAGTCAAAGACGCCCTCAAACCTCACATATTTCGAGGAACATGTTCTAATACCACTATAATATTCCTGGGTTTTGATATTGCATTTTGTTTTCCTCATTGTCAAATATTTATGACTCACTATGTTGAAAAGTCAACAAGAAACATGTGTCTAATTTACTTTTTCCCTTAAATAAATTAGACAATAAATATTAATCTATTATTTCATTCATAACTGAGTGAGTTGGATTTGTAACAGAATTATAAGTGTAGTTAAGTGAGTTAAGATCAGTTGTACTAGTAGTAACTAAACATGCACTAGTGAGAGTTCAGTAAATCAGTGAACTCACATGCAACTGAAGATTCACCACGGTTAACTACATGCATGTCAGATCCATTGGAGACCCAGTTGAGATAACAGGTGAAAGGGACAGTTTGGCTATCAGTTGTGATTTGATCACACGTGCAGTGGATATGCTTATGAGCATGTGCAAACTAGGCAATTC
>JASDQU010374822.1:75350-93542 GCA_032191745.1 Picea mariana | reverse complement strand
TTATCAGCAAGATCCAGACTTCACCACCACCTATCAGTTGTTGGGTACAGGCACGACTGTCACTGATTTTCACATTCAGGACGGGTTGTTATGCCATCTGGGCCATCTCTTTGTTCCTGCAAGCGAGCGTGAAAATCTGATTTTGGAAGCCCACTACAATCAGAAGGCAGGACATTTTGGTGTGAATAAAATTGTGGTCATTCTCAAGAAACATTTTTATTGGCCAAAACTTCGATAGGAAGTTAGCAAGTATATAAGATATTGCATTGCATGTGTCATTTCCAAGCCAACCTTCAAGAATCAAAGCTTATACACCCATCTTCCTACCCCCGAGAAGCCTCAGGAATCCATCTTGATAGATTACATGCCTGGCCTTCTGTCCACCAAGCAAGGTAATGATTGTGTATTTGTGGTCGTTGATCGATTTTCGAAGATGGCCATCCTCATAGCTTGCAAGAAGAACATCACAACAGCAGATACTGCCAAGCTCTTCTTTGAACGTGTGTGGGTCCATTTTGGGATACCACAGACCATCATCTTCAACCGAGACAACAGGTTCCTCAACACATTTTGGTCGAGTCTCTAGTCACTGTTGGACACCAAGCTCACTAAATCCACTTTCCACCCCCAAACAGACGGCTAAATAGAGGTCTTCAATTGGATGATTGTGCACATCTTGCACATGTACAACTCTAAGCATCTGCATACATGGGATAAGAGTCTCCCCTATTTTCAACATAGTTACAACAGGGATCTCCATAGCTCCACCCGCCATATCCCATTTCAGGTGGAACTGGGATTCCAACCCTTGGGCCCCATTGATGTCGCACTACCTCTGGAAACCACACAGATAGACTCTTCCCATGTTCATTATGAGACCGACAAAGCCACTAGATTCATTGAGCAAATTCAGCACATCCGCCAACATGTCCATGAGATTTTGTAGAAAGCCAATGCTAAGTACAAGCAGCGCCATGATCAACACATGGTACCACACCAGTTTTAGGTTCGAGACAAGGTCTGGTTACATTTGCAGAAGGAGCGTCTTATAGGGCCCCATCAGAAGCTACACCCACTTCGCTATGGGCCTTACACCATCACCAAGGTTTTCGGTAGCAATGCTTTTGAGCTCAACACTCCACCCTTCCTTGGCTTGCACCCAGTGTTCAATGTGGACCTCCTTCGGCTATATTTTCCACCATTATTGGACACCTCAGAGATCGTAGAAGTGTTGACACCAATAGATCTCAACCCTGAATACATCGAACATGCATCCATTGATCAGATAGTGGACACATAGGTCAAGGGAGATCGCCAGCAGAGGATCCAACTTTATCGGTTTGTCAAGGCAGGGCAGCTCCTCCACCAAGGAAAGTGGCTCACCCATGGCCAAATTCCGCAAAATTTTCCTCACATGATGGGGGAACTCAACGCAAAGGATACCATTGCTTCCTAAGGGGGGAGGACCTATCCAGGTGGATATTGATGGCCACCCACCTACTCCAACTGGCTCCTCTTGACATTTTTTAGTTCAGCATGTTCTTTTGTACTTCTTTGTAATTGTGGGTTATACACATTTGGGGCTGGTTGAAGATCTACACATCTTCCAGGTGGATATTGGTGGCCTCCCACTTAATCTAACTGGCTTATTTGGTATGTTTTCATGTCAGCACATCTTGATGTACTTCGAGGGCCGTTTTGGGGCCCTAAATAATGTTTTTTTGGCTCGCCACAATCAAACTATAGATGGAGTCAGAGTTTAAGGGTATAATTTGTAGTTATCGAAAAGACCTTTCCAATGGGCTATCACGCGCCTAAAACGGAGGTCGTATGCAAAAGATACGACCCTGGGAAGTTGAGGTACCAACTAACCCATAGGGGCCCACATAACTTTTGGTGTTTAACCTCCTAGGGTTAGATTTTTGAATGTCTAGGGTTTTGGAGTTCATGAGTAATGTTAAAAAGGCCTCTGGAGCCTCATTGTAATCATTTTGATCAGACAGATGCACATAGGATCCACATCTCTTCTCAGAGATAGCTACCACCATTCGAGCAAGTGTTTCAATTCTGCAGTTTTACAGTTTCAACCTATTTCATTTATTCAATAGAAGATATTGTTCACTGGATATATGTGTTGTTCTTCATATCTTTGTGTTTATTGTATTCAGTTTTTCAATCAGTTCTTTCCGCTCCTAAATCCAGATCAAAGGTAGAGGTAAGAGCAAGGAAAGGGGAGAGTGTTAGTTTTTCCATTTTCCCTCTGCCCTAACTAAAAAATTCACATGGATTAAAGGAGTGCCTAAGGCCTCACAAAAAATACCCACTTGCCATGTGGAAAAGGGAAATGGTACCAAAGGAAGAAGGGGGGCTTCCATAAGAAAACTACAACCAATTAATGGCTACCACATGGCATAAAAAATAATTATAGCCAAAGAACGAAAATTTGCAAAAGATAACTTATTGTGTCATGAAGGACCATGAATTGACAAAACATATTAGCTTCCACATCAGGATCCCCTTGGATGAGGCATCTATAGTTCGAATAAGGGTAAAAAAATTTGGGCATCTCTTATATTTTAGAAAGAAATTAAAATGACAAAGGAAGGTAATAAAGGGGGGGATAAAGAATGCAGGAGGGATTGACAAGTTCAAATTATTTTATTGCTAGTTAAAATATTGAAGAGATACTAGAATACTATAGGAATGAAGGGATAGTTACAGGACTAAAGGTCAAAGAGGTGGAAAAAAATCTTGTCCACAGGGGGGCAAAGACTGTCCTAGATGAAATTTGCAATAGAGGGAAAAAATTATGTAAAATATTTATATGAGTGTATGTAACACACCCGCACCTTAAATACTCTTTGATCATAGGGTGGGGTATAATAATCTTCGTTTTTGTTTTCCCTCCAACTATCTCATCTTGAATCATCTCTAGGGTCCAACCCCGAGAGAGAGGGTCTAGTCATCAATCTTTCCAATATATGGCATAATCCTCGTCTAACCTATTGGCTAAGGGAAATTTCGGTGTTCGGGGTTCAGGGCCACTCTAACTCATAATCCTCACGAAACACGAACTCAAATCTCATGGATCGAATGGTCGAGGGGAGTCCTGTAGTATCCATAGATCCACGGTCTAGGTCGCTTCGCGACTTCGGCTTCAGAAGGCTTGGGAGCACTAACGCGCAATCTCCCCGATGTGCGAACTCTGAACTCGTCGATCCGACGGTCAAGGTGTGTCTCGATAGATCCTTGGATCTATGGTCCAGGTCACATCACGACTTCGGGTTTTGAAACTTTGGGTTTCATAGGTTTAGTCGCACCAACGCGTGATTCTCTCGTCGTGCGAACTCCGAACTCATAGATCTAACGGTCAAGGTGGGTCCCAATAGATCCATGGATCTACGGTTCAGATCACATCGTGACTTCGGGTTTCGAAATTTTAGTTGCACCAATGTGCGATTCTTTTGTCACACAAAATCCAAGCTCACAGATCCGATGGCTCAGGGTTTAACTCCCACGTACTTTCTCATGGCCAACGGTCAAGATAACCCTGAGTCCAAAAATTGAAGTAGGGAAAGAACTTATCAGAACCAGTCAATGTGAAGCGACTACTGGAAGGGGTGCCCATTTCCACCTAATCGTAGGCTCAGTGACTCGAAACAGATTTACCACTAGCCACCCCCGATCTAGACCACGATGCTTTGCAACACAACCTTTTCTTCTCGCTCAGCCACATTAGGGATGGAGGTTACTCTCCTCTTCCCACAAGATCCTGGCAATGGTTTACATGATACCAAGCAAGGAGGACTATCCTCGTTTATCATCTTGTATCCAAAACCTTCTCTGCCATTTCTTGTATCAAGAATGCCTAGTTTTTTTAATATTCCTTGAATCCCTGATATTCACTTCCCATCTCTGTGCTCTTTGCAAAGGCATTTTTCCTCTACCTGCCACACCTTCCTTTCTCGCCTCTTTCAACAAGGTTGTGTGTGGCTCGAATTCCCAGTCTGTGGTCAGGTCTGGAAGCCATACGGATGAGTGTTATGCCCCATCCCCTCATTAACTCTTGAGGAGGTCTTCCCACCCACCATCCTGACCGTAATTCATTTATGGGTCAGAGGGCGGTTCTGGTCTTGAGCAATTAAATCTAGTAAGGACTGGTTTGGTGAAGGTTAACGCAACCATTCCTGGTCCCCTTCACCCTCTCTTCATGTAGCATTCATGGTATTTCCAAGAACAACCCCCCCTCCAGTAGTCACACAACACTTGTCCATTTTCTTAGTAATTAATTAGGTTCACATTCGTTTACCTTTCAAACAAAGGTCCATCAAATCAATATTCACACATTTAAAGTTTTACATAGTCTCTTGGCCATTTATAGTTATATTTACAAGTTGGGGGAAACAGGGTGTTACAATTCCCTCCCCCTTAAAGGAACATCATCCTCAATGTTCTATATATTAACATATCATGTATGTACAGAAGTGAACAAAAATGGGTATGCATGTCTCATGGCATCCTCCATTTCCCATGTGGCCTCATCTGGGCCAAAGTGTTTCCACTGCACCTTGACTTGTGCAATGGTTTGGTTCCTGAGTGGGGTTTCCTTCTTGTCTAGTATGCCTTGAGGTTCTGGTAGGAATTCTCCCTCCAGCTCCACCAGGATCATAGACCAGTCAATTATATGATTAGAATCATGTACATGTTTCTTCAACAATGAAATATGGAAAACATTATGTGCTTTTACTGTGGGAGGGAGTGCTAGCCTATAGGCTACAAGTCCCACTCTATCTATAAATTCAAAGGGTCCACAATACCGAGGCACCAACTTGGCACAATCTCTCATCCTCAGGGAACTCTTCCTGGGCTTAACCCTGAGATAGATGCGGTCTCCTGTCTTGAATTCTCTTGGGGTTCTCTTTCTATCGGCATAACTTTTTTGTCTATCCTGAGCGATTTCGAGATTTTGCTTTATCTGAATCACTTGTTGTTCCATTTCTTTCAACATGGTGGGTCCAATTGTAATTATGTTCACGGGATTTCTCTAGCTTACTGGAGTGTTGCACGGCCTACCATATAGGACTTTGAAAGGGCTCATCTTTAGTGATTCTTGGTAGTCATTGTTGTAGGCAAATTACACCAGAGGCAGGTAATCTTCCCACTTTTTAGGTTGATGCATTACATGCATCCTTAGCATGTCTTCTAAGATTTGGTTCACTCATTCCATCTTTCCATTAGTTTGAGGATGATAGGTTGTGCTAAACAACAATTTGGTCTCCAGACCAGCCATCAAGGATTTCCAAAAGTTTGAAGTAAATTTTGTGTCTCTGTCAGACACGATCTCCTTAGGCATGCCATGTAGTTTGAATATCTCCTTCATGAATATGTTGGCAATATCTATTGACTTGCAAGTCGATTTGATGGGAATAAATGAGCGGAATTGCTCAATTTATCCACCACTACCATGATGGTGTCATTTTGTCTGACCGATGTTGGTAATCCGATGATGAAATCCATGGAGGTGGTCTCCCATTTCCATTCTAGGATTGGTAGAGGTTGTAATAATCTTGTTGGGTGTCGGTGTTTTGCTTTAACCTGCTGGCATTCTAGACATTTAGCTAAATACTCAGCTATGTCTTTCTTCAATCCAGGCCAATAGAATTGTTTCTTGATGGCTGTGACCATCTTCTGATAGCTCGGATGGATGGTGTATGGTCTCTTGTGAAATTTGTCCATTATGAACCTCTTCAAGTCGTCACAACTTGGAATATATAGCCTATTTCGATAAGTCAGTAGACCTCCATCTAGCATTTGGTAGCCTTCATACTTTATCCTTGCGGGTTCTTGATTCAGGTACGAGGTCACGGTCTCGAAGAATGTGTATGTTTCTTATGCATTCCTGACTCGTTCCCTGACATTCGTCTCACAGGTGCTCATCGCTTCCAGGTGAATTGTTTTCATACTTCTGCTAAGGGCATAAAACTCGCTAAGGAGGGCCATCCACCTAGCTTGTCTCGCATTGAGTTTTGGTTGGTCAAATAGGTGTTGCAATCCACAGTGGTCTGTCATAAGTACAAATTTCCTACCTAGGAGGTAACACCTCCACACTTTCAAAGTGTGTACTATGGCGGCCAACTCTAGATCGTGGGTCACATAGTTGACTTCAAGCTCATTCAATTTTCGGGATTCATAGCAAACTACACTTCCTTCTTGCATAAGGAGTCCTCTGAGTCCTTCCTTGCAAGCATATATGCACACGAGGAAGTCGTTATCGGTATCGATGATTTTCATCATGGGCGTATGGGTCAGAAGGTGTTTTAGTGACTGAAACCTTTCTTCACATTCCAGTGTCCAAATGAATTTAACCCCCTTCCTCTAGAGGGCAATGATTGGACAACCAAACTTGGAAAACCCTTTTATAAACCTCCTATAGTATCCTACTAAACCCATAAAGGATCTGATATCCGAAACATCCTTTGGGGTAGGCCATTCCATGATGGATCTAATCTTTTCATGGTCTACTGCTACCCCTTCTTCAAATATGACATGGCCCAAGTAATGTATTTGCTTCTGGAAAAAGTCACACTTTCTAAATTTGGCGTAGAATTGATGCTCTCTTAGCACTTGAAGTACAAGTATAAGATGTTCCTCATGTTCCTCTCTATTCTTGGAGTAGATTAAGATATCGTCAATAAAAACCAATACAAATTTGTCTAGGAATTTGTTGAGTACATTTTTTATCAAGCACATAAAGGTGGTAGGGGAATTGGTTAATCCAAATGGTACTACCACAAATTCGTAGTGACCATATCTCATCATGAAGTCAGTTTTGTGGATTTCTTCATCCTTGATTCGGACTTGATGGTATCTAGATATCAAGTCAATATTTGAGAAAATGGAAGCACCCCCCAATTGATCAAACAAGTCATTGATTTTGGGTAAGGGGTACTTGTTCTTTACGGTTACCTTATTGAGTTGTCTATAATCTATGCACATTCGGAGTGTACCATCTTTCTTCTTCACAAACAGGACTGGTGCTCCCCATGGAGACACGTTGGGCTGGATGTAGCCTTTGCCCATCATTTCTTTTAGTTGTAGTTTGAGCTCAACTAGCTCGGGTGTACTCATCCTATAGGGGGTCCTAGATACTGGCACTGCTCCTGATGCAAGTTCTATTGAGAAGTCAATTTCCCTTCTCGAAGGTAGACCCGATACCTCTTCTGGAAACACATCTCTATAGTGTCTTAGTATGGGGTGGTCTTCTAGGCTTGGACTGTCATTCTCAACAGATTTTGACACCTGTATTGCATATAGAGGACATCCCTTTCTGCAACACTTCTTCATTTGAAGGGTCGATATTCATCTCACTGAAACATGTTTTTGTATCCCTTGGAGGGTTATCTTTCTCCCCTCTTCATTTATACATTCTAAGGTTTTATGGTAACAATACAGCTTAGTTTTATATGTAGCTAGCCAGTCCATACCAATCAACATGTCATACGATCCTAGGGGAAGTATGTTAAGGGTAGCTTGGGTGGGCAATCCATCCACAGTGAATTGGCAAGCTGTTATGACCTCCACTATTTTTATTTTGGTGCCTGTGGCTAATTGTACCAACCAAGGCTTAGTATCTCTATGTGGCTGCAGTTTACACTTATCAATGGTGTGAGGGGCCACATAACTCAAATTTGAACCAAGGTCAATTAAAATAGATATTAGATGGTTGATGATCATACCTTCCATCTCCACTGTTGAGGCTTGGTGGTTGGCTTGTTTATTATCCATGACTGCATAAATTTGTGGCATACTCCTGGCCACGTCATTGACAGTGGTAGTTTATTGGATGTTGTAAAATCTCCTACCATTATGTTGTCTATGCGGACAGTCCCTCAGTATATGTTCTTCTCCACAACCCCAACATTTCAAGGGTTCTTTCTTTGGGTTTTGAGTCTTTCCTTGGGTTGATCCAAAAGGTTTATTTTCGCTCTGGGAGGGGAAATTCTGCTGGTGTACACTTCGGGTAGGAAAGATCATCCTTGAATCCTTCTTATAGTTTTTAAATCTTGGGGATTTAAACCCCTTTTTCTGGAACCACGAACTATTCTTTTGCTTCCAGCCCTCGCAAGGTTCTGTCTGAGGCCCAAATTGTTCATAACAATATCTCGCCTTTCGAATAGTGTCTTCTAGGGTCTTTGGCTCGTCAAACTCAATTATGTTCTGGTAGGTCTTAGGTAACCCACTGATTAATCATTTCACCTTTTCCTTTTCTTCTTTTATGTAGGGTACATACCTCAGCAACTCAAGGAATCTGCTGACATATTCCTCTATGGTGAGTTGTCCCATCTTGAGTTCATAGAACTCTTTAGTCTTCTCGTCGAAATATTTTTCCGAAGGATACTTCTTCCTGGATTATTTCTCAAACTGTTCCCAAGATAGGTCCTTTTCATGAATCCCTTTCACATTATAAAGGTCTTCCCACCAAATGGAATCCTTTCCATTCAGGGTGAAAGTGGCTACTCAGGCCTTCAAGTTTTCAGAGAAATCATGGACACTAAAATACTTCTTTAGTCCAAGCAGTTAGGCCTTCGCCTCCTCTCCTTTCTTAATCTCACCGTAGAAAGAGGGTGGTTTGGCCTTCCTGAATTCTTCGAGATGATGACTTTTGGAATTCTTTTGTTTCTTCTGTTTTCTTTGAGAATGTGAACTAGTTCTACTACTAGAAGATCCCTCTGAGTCGCCAGTTTACTTTCCATAGGATTCGTCTGATGCTTTTCCCCTGTCTCTAGGTTGGACCTTTCTCGAGGTACTCCTCCTAGTGTGGCCACTTAAAGGACTATGTTTCCATATCTCAAGTGGAATTCGACTCCTCTTTGTCTTTCGTCAATCCACATGACCAGTGTCAAGTTCCTGTTGCAGTTGTCTTTGTATGTCGGATAAACTCTGCATCAAGACTGCATTAATTTTTGTTTACTTCTCTTACTCTTTTATCAATCTCTTGTTGTCAGCCTTGCATCTATGTAATTCGGCCATGAGACTCCTCACAATCTCATCCAGATCTGGAGGGGTCTCTACTGCCCTCCTCTCGTCAGAATCTTCGTCTATATTGTGGGATCCATACCCCACTTCATGGTGTGTCACCATTCTATATGATTGCAGTTTCCCGCGGTTGATTGACCGCTTGAGTGCAGACAAAACACTTGTTGTTAGCTAACATTATATTACTTCATAACCAACACATAATTCATATTTCTTAAATACATACACAGACAACAGTAAGTTTTCATTCTTTTCTATAATAAGGTCTTAACCAGACTTTTTAGGAAGGGAGTAAGGTAGGATGTTTCCCTTTAATGTGGTTTTTATGCAGCTCATCCATGAGCCCAAACAGGCCGAGTGATGTAACCAAGCTCTGATACCAATTTGTAACACACCCTCCCCTTAAATACTCTTTTACCGTAGGGTGGGGCATAATAATCTTCATTTTTGTTTTCCCTCCAACTATCTCATCTCGAATCATCTCTAGGGTCCAACCCCGAGAGATAGGGTCCAGTCATCAATATTTCCAATATATGGCATAATCCTCGTCTAACCTATTGGCTAAGGGAAATTTCGGCGTTCTGGGTTCGGGGGCCACTCTAACTCACAATCCTCTCGAAACAAGAACTCAAATCTCATGGATCAGACGGTCAAGGGGAGTCCTATAGGATCCATAGATCCATGGTATAGGTTGCTCTGTGACTTCGGCTTCGGAAGGCTTGAGAGCACTAACGCGCCAGGATCAGTCACTCCAAACGGATTTACCACTAGCCACCCTCGAGCTAGACCGCGATGCTCTGCAACACAAACTTTTCTTCTCGCTCAACCACAGTAGGGACGAAGGTTACTCTCCTCTTCCCGTAGGATCCTGGAAATGGTTTACACGATACCAAGCAAGGAGGACTAGCCTCATTTATCAGATAATATCCAAAACCTTCTTTGCCATTTCCTATATCCAGAACACCTAGTTTTTCGAATCTTCCTTGAATCCTCGAGATTCACTTCCCATCTCTGCGCTCTTCATAGGCGCGTTTTTCCTCTGCCCGCCACACCTTCCTTTCTCGCCTCTTTCAGCAAGGTTGTGTGTGGCTTGAATTCCTAGTCGTCGATCAGGTCTGGAAGCCTTATTGATGAGTGTTATTCCCCATCCCCTCATTAACTCTTGAGGAGGTATTCCCACCCACTAGCCTACCAGTAATTCATTTATGGGTCAAAGGAGGGTTTTGGTCCTGAGCAATTAAATCCATTAAGGACTGGTTTGGTGAAGGTTAACACAACCATTCCTGGTCCCCTTCGCCCTCTCTTCGTGTAGCATTTATGGTCTTTCCAAGTACACCCCAGCCCTCCAGTAGTCACGCAACACTTTTCCATTTTCTTAGTAATTAATTAGGTTCGCATTCGTTTACCTTTCAAACAAAGGTCCATTGAATCAATATTCACACATTTAAAGTTTTCCATAGTCTCTTGGCCATTTATAGTTATATTTACAAGCTGGGGGAAACACGGAGTTGCAGTGTATTACTCTAGGTTGTAATAAATCTCTAAGAATAATAAAAGACCCAGACAAACCATTTCTTGCTAGGGTTTTCCCAATAGGTTTCCCCATGGTAAATCTATGTGTTTTATTTTGCGTGATCATTCTTCTTGCATTAATTTATTTGCAGTTTGATACAATCATTGTTATTCGCATAATAGAAATAAACACAGAAAGATTAATTTATTCACATGTAAATCAATTGAGGTATGAGCTGGTGAATCAGCTTAGCCTTAGGTGGAGCAATTACAAATCATATTGGTAAAATAACTTGTTATGAACCAGCACCTTGAGAATGATAAAAAGTCAATGAATAATAGACCACTTCAAAGGGGAGACCTCCTTTTATAACATTTTCAATGTACAAGATGAGATGAGATGATATTAAGACTAGATCTCCTTGGTGTGTGTGTGAGAGAGAGAGAGAGATAAAGGTTACAATTATAATGAAAAGGTACAATGAAGGGTTCTAGCCTATGTGCAAATATAATACTAGAAATGTAATAATTCAATATCTAGGGATTAATAAGGGGTTTTATACTTAATATGGGGCTTTGTCTAGGGCTTAAGATAACCCAAGTTCAAGAATAGTTGGTGACAACCTGTATGGTAAACACCCACATTGGATACTAGAATATTGGAGAGCCATTGTAGCAAGGTCTACAAGAAATTAGACAACCCAAGATGGTAGGGAAATCAAATGAAGATGAATTCAAGGAAGAATTTGAAGTTGGCATTACTAAAATAGAGTAGATCCATGTGGTGCTAACCAAAATTGTAACACAATATTTTACAATAAAGCATGAAGAGAGACACTCATAAATTTCTAAGCACAAATAAGAAAATGTTGACCAAATTGAAGTTGAGAGGTATTGACACCCAAGTAATATTGATTGTCTTCCTTCGTCTTCCAACATTGTTACAAGGAAAATATCTCTATGGCTAGGGGTAAACCACAACAGATGGAAATGACTGGAGAAATCAACTCTAATCTCAGGTATGCTATATAAACAAATATGCTAGCAAGACAAGATAAAAGGCCTAACTCGTCCAGACGTTCGATGAAGTCCACCGTTGAGCACTTGACTCAAAGCAATACACCTACAACTTGTCCTCAACAACCAAGAAACGCAAGAATATGGTGATAATATATAATTTTAGCACATTCAATATCATAATCTATCAATATTCATAACAAATACGCCCATGGATTAACAATTCAAATATTTGCAAGATATTAATTGGACGAGAAAAGAGTATTTTTATTAAAATGTAATCAGCAGAAGTGAATGAATTACAAAATTTTGTGTCGGCATGGTTCGAAACTGAGAAACTAAGTCTCTTCCAGCTGGGCCTCCACCAAAGGCAAGTTCATATAAGAGACAAAATGAGGTTCTCAATAAAGTAGGGAAGAGCTTGGGGGATGAACAATGTGTTCATACTTAAAAGGACAAAGGGATGCAGACTCAATATGAAGTGAATAATTTATCCAGAGTAACTTTGCTCGCAAAGTTGAATTCTTCTCCTCTTTTCCATAGCTCGAATTTGGCCCATTTATATCCTTCAAGTGGAAATTAAGGGTCGAGTAGGAACATTTCCAATATATGGAAGGTCAAGGATCATGGATCTCGTGACGTGACATGGAAACCCGACACCATTTTTTTAATTTTGGGCACACAATCTGATGTACACGGGATGTAGTGGTGTAACCTACATATACGCATGTTGTAGAATAGTTAGGGATCGTATATGTGGAAAAGTTATGGTTTTATCTCTGGGATTTGCAAAAAGGGACTTCAAGTCTGCATAGGGAAATGGAAAAAGGCCTTATGTGCAAGTTTGCATAGGGTGATGAAAATCTTGCTATAAAAGATGCCCCCTAATGTGCGAGGTCAGAGGAGTATCTGCAATGGCCAAAATACATTATAAGACTCATAAGTGGAGTAATTGTGACCCAACTAGAAGAACTAGTTGCTCATTATGATTTATACTGACTTTGCACACATGGCTAGCAATTTGAATTACACTGTAGATCCATGAGAAAATATACCAAATAATTTTCCATGGCAATGAATAGGAAATACAAAGGTAGCATCCAGAGGCTGTCATAGTCACGAAAAAGGCCCAGTACAACCAGTCTCAAAATAAATCTGAAGATATCTGTATACAATGGAGTACAATTTGATCTCCCATGATCACTGAAGTCACATAGGTACTAGTCCAATGAAAGGTAGCAACAACTCATGAAAGTTGCAACAATGAACTGATGTCTTCTACACAATCTGCCAAAGGTGCAAGTCTAGATCGTGTGAATAAAGGAGTTGAGGTCGAACATAATGAGACTTTGTTTGATTATCGGTCATTAAGGTATACCATTAACAAAGACAAGACAACCTACCGATAATGAAAGTAGGTATCAAGGCATCAAGTACATTCTTACAAGTGTGAATAGAGGTGTCGGGGTCGAACACTTGAAGAATCCATCCATCATGAGACATTGATGTATTCCCAATTGTCAATGGTGAGAGAACCTGCCACTAATGATTGCAAGCCTCTAGGTACTCATAGGACTCTAGATCTTGTATCCAGAATAGATGAGTTGAAGTCGATGGAAGGATACCCAATGAAAGGAGAGCATTAAGGAATCTCTCATCATTCATCACAAGGTACAAAGAAGGATCTTAATGATTTGGAGCAAATCGGACGAAGAACGTGTTCAAATACCAACAACCATGTGCGTCTTTCGCGTGTGCCAGATGCAAGCGGAACACGAAAAAGACCCTGTGAATAGCATCCAATAAGGAAAATTGCTGACAAAGGCAAGGAAACCACTAATAGGGATAATGGCATCCAAGACACTGCACTAATTACAATGTGTGAATAGATTTGTTGTCGTCGAACATAAAGGAAACCACCCAGTCAGCGACCAATGATGAAATGTCAATTGTTGGGTTCAAGGTTACCTACCAATGAGGAAAGTAGAACCGGGGTGCGCAATAGGACTACAGCTTCATGTAATTATGAGACACACTGAGGGTATGGCCGACATGCAAAGTCAAGAGTTCTGAGGAATGGCCGACACAGGTTGATAGACATCCTTTGAACAAGAGGATGAGACATATGGAAGACTCTGGCAGCATAGACTCAATGATGAAACTTTGAGATGCAGGTGGCATCAATAAAACTCTCCATAGGGACAGGAAGAGTAACCAGTCAGGGGAGTAAACTCTCTGTAACGAGCTCAGCTTCCTAAGGTCATGATAAACCCAAATTTTTGATGACAAGTGGACTCAAAAATTTTGTGCTATGTTCAAAGGCGACACGACCGCCGCCAATATAAAATAATATTCTTTTCTCACCCATCTTTTTTTGTTTTTACATAGTCATATGAATGCTATGATACAGAGGAGGAAACAAGTGTCACAAGTAAGCAAACTAGTTCCAGCAGTCAAACGTACATATGCTCAATGAAAGGAGGTGCATGCGGGATATGGACACTCGGGGGAATGTTTCCTCCTGGGTATAGGGTGTCAATATGCAAAGGATATAAAAAGGGCTTATAACGCAAAAGCAAGAACCGACAATAGGCTCAGTACTACAAGAAAAAGAATGAGATGCATTTACAACTTAACGCCAAAAATTGTCATTTTTCGTAATCTTAGTCTACTTGGTTTGAAAAAGGCATAAACTTGCACCAAATAGACATCCTTTCAAATCAAATTTATGAGTGTGAAAGAGACAAGTTCACTCGAAAATCTTTTCGCTTTTTGAAACGAGTCAGAAAAGAGCTTAAATCAGACTCGTTGGGGAGATTAAATCCGACTCGTTGGGGAGATTAAATCTGACTCGTTGGGGGGATTCTAGATGACATGTCATGGGGGAGGCCAAGGCTCCCATGTAGGATTTCTTTGAAAGGTCAACAACTTACGAATAAATGACACAAGCTTGGGAAAACCCAAATCTTTCCAAGTCGAGGAGGATAAAGTGCTTGTGGAGGCTACCTTCTCAACAACATATCGGAGAACGTCTCTTACCTAAAAAGGCATATGAGGAGGAATTTGATACCCCACAAGACCATCCCAGTCAAAGGGAACCTCTCCAAGACTTGGAGGGAGAGTACTCAGGGAAAGTAAAACTCTCTCTTGTTCAAAAGGTGTAGTACTAGAAATGTTAATGACATGGTCGAGAGAAGTCTCACTTCCTAAAACATCATTGGGGTCAGTTGATGATTGCATCAGCATGACTGTCGTGTCAATCAAAGGAGAAACAGAGTTTTAGGAAACCAAGGATGACTCAGAACCCGTAGCACCCCCAGGAAATGACCACACTTCTTATACCATAGCCATAGCAGGGCACAAACGAGTAAGGTGATCTCATTTGCAAAGCCTACAAAGGAACATGGGATTACGTCTTACACGTCTAGGCTTCTCAATCGTATGAATTCCCCTAGCGTCACTCACAATGGTTGGTGACATGCTCTCAACGTGACTGGTAGAGGCTAGTGGTTCATATCCCACATGTTTCATAGAGGTTGTAGATGTGATGTCAGTATGAATCATGGAGACTAGAGTGGTGCCCCCATCATGACTTATAGCAGTTGGTTGTTGGTCTTCAACATGGCTTGCAGAGGTTGTTGACCAATCTCCAACATGACTGGCAGTGGTTGGTGATGGGATTCTAGTATGACTTGTAATGGCTGGATTGGTGGCGGTGGTTAGGTGTGGCATTTGAGACCAAGGTCCTGGGAAAGACTAGTTTTGTGAAATTGCAGGCCATAAAGGATCATGGTTTACACCATGACCCTGTCCGGAAAGGTAGTATCCTCCACCTAATTGATCAATAAAGGTTTCTACGGGCATCATCATTGAAGTAGATGTCTACAAGGAGACAAAGGTGTGATAAGGATTATTCAGGCGAGGATATGTGTTTCCCCCGTGTGAAGGGGTTCCGTGAAGGGGGTAGCTCGTACCATAAAACCGATTCCCTTCGTATGAAATACCATAGGACATATGGATACCAGCCATGGGTAGAGTGTTCATAGGAGCTAGCATAGCGGACAGAGGATACACGGATGGGGTGTAATAAGTAGAATAACCACCCATTGGAGCGATGGCTCCTGAAAAGAGAGGTTAGGATTGGATCTGTAAGAGGGGAGATTCCAACCTCCTATAGTGAGAGTCGATTGAGGGATAATACTCCTCTCAAATGAAGACGCATATAGCAGAGCCATCGTTCCCCTGGATGAATGGACCAACATATTAAGAGGGAAATGATTAGATACCCAAGGCATGAACTGAGTATCATGACTGTGCATACCATTATGAAACAGTAAAATCTCTCTATGGCTAGGGGTAAACCACAACAGATGGAAATGAATGCAGAAATCAATTCTAATATCGGGTATGCTATATAAACAAATATGCTATCAAGACAAGATAAAAGCCTACCTCATCCAGACGTTCGATGAAGTCCATTGTTGAGCACTCGACTCAAAGCAATACACTTGCAACTTGTCCTGAACAACCAAGAAACGCAAGCATATGGTGATAATATATAATGTTAGCACATTCAATAGCATAATCCATCAAAATTCATAACAAATATGCCCATGGAATAACAATTCAAATATTTTCAAGATATTAATTGGACAAGAAAAGAGTATTTCTATTAAAATGTAATCAACAGAAGTGAATGAATTACAAACTTCTGTGTTGGCACGGTTTGAAGATGAGAAACTAAGTCCCTTCCAGTTGGGCCTCCACCACTTCAATCATCCACCAAAGGCAAGCTCATATAAGAGAGACAATGAGGTTCTCAATCAAGTAGCGAAGATCTTGGGGGCAGAACAATGTGTTCAAACTTAAAAGGACAAAGGGATGCAAACTCAATATGAAGTGAATAATTTCTCCAGAGCAACTTTGCTCTCAAAGTTGAATTCTTCTCCTCTTTTCCATAGCTCGAATTTGGCCCATTTATAGCCTTCAAGTGGAACTGAAGGGTCGAGTTGAAACGTTTCGAGTATATGGAAGATCAAGGATCATGGATCTCGTTATGTGACATGGAAACCTGACACCATTTTTTAATTTTGGGCACAAAACCCAATGTACGCAGGTTGTAGCGGTGCAACCTGAGTATATGCATGTTGTACAATAGGTAGGGCGCGTATATGTGAAAAAATAATATTTTTAGCTCTAGGATTTTCAAAAAGAGACTTCAAGTCTGCATAGGAAAATGGAAAAAGGCCTTATGTGCAAGTTTGCATAGGGTGAGGCAAATCTTGCTATAACAAACACTCCATTAAATTTTGAAGCAAAACTTGAAATACCAATATATGATGGTCAAGTTAATGCTAAGAAACTTAATAGTTGTTTGAAATAGTTAAAGGTCTATTTTGACTCGTATTAGATAATTAAAAACCAATGGATTTCTTTTCCCATTTGAAAATGTTTAAACATGCTTTATTATGGTGGGACAACTATGTAGATGATTTAAGGATGGGAAAGAATCCCATGATGACAAACTGGGAGCACTTTAAGGAATTGATGAAATGAAAATATCTTCGATAAGGATAAGATAAAGTGTTCAAGAATACATGTCTGTGTTCTAGAAGAAAGCCACCATGTCAAGTATCGTGTTAGAAGAATTTTAGTAGTACTGAAGTACCTTGGGTGCCTATTTATCTGTGTCCAAATACAACTACAGCTTCTAAATGTGAAAATCATAGATGAGGAAAACAAGAAGGCTCTTTATAATGAGCTATATTTCAAAGGGGCAACAAAAGGGTCAAGAAGATACTAGCAAAAACAAAATCAAGAAGATTATAGTTGCAATCTAGAGAGGCAAAGATCCTAAGAAGCATTGTAAACACTAGGATGTGGATCAACACACAGATGAGAAGTGTTGGAAGCTTCATTGAAAACTATATATGAAAATGGTACAAGTCCAAGAAATGAGTAAATACAACTACCAAGATGTTAGAAACAACGATAGAGAACACCTTAGATGTGGATGAGAACCTAGTTTGTACCACACTACAATAACCAAGGTAAAGTGGAGATAGAAGTGCACTTTTCCATTCCAAAGTTGTAGTATAACTTGATAGATACAAGAGAGAATATAGTAATCGATTTCATAAGTAAACCCTTAAATTTGGAAATACCAAACATTCACACCATAAAGAACACAAGAATGTAGAGAAGAATCATTAAGGTAGGGAAACACCATCAATTACTCCTTTTGGAAGGAATCACTCCACAAGCCATACTTGCTACAATAAAAATAACCAAACATACCTCCACACAATGATACTTATGTGTATTTATATTTTCTCATGAGTATTCCTAAGTGTTTATGCCAACTACCCATTATTATTATATTATTTCCTCTTAACTACGTAGTGGGCCTATTTATTACCCCTCAACTACCATGTGGGCCTATTCTATGATTATAGCCACATTACATTCATTATCCATTTGGGTACATCTGTAGGTACCCCATATTATCCTCCCTAGGTACATTACATTCCATTCCCCTTCACATGCTTTGTCCCCAAAGAATGGGAAGAAGCTATATAATATGACCTGCTAAGTAATGTAACCAAATGGTACCATGCACAAGCATCC
>JASDQU010374822.1:19614-34891 GCA_032191745.1 Picea mariana | reverse complement strand
GTATGGTGTTGCCCTACCTCAAGGGTTTGGTAATAATAAAGTGTGGTTTCTTCTATATTGCTTGTGGATCTATTGTGTATTCAGTATTTGTGGTGATTATATTGGTAGATCTATTCAGGTACTTAACAAGTGGTATCACTTCTAAGAAGTCCTCTTACATTTATTATATGTAACTACCATAGTGGGTCTTATTTAATAATATAGTGGAACTAGTCCACCTTACATTGAATGACCTCCACTATTATCACTATGGGCCCTCTGGGCCCCCCCACTACCTCTCTAGCTACCTTACAATGTGATTGGTTTATAGATGGCCCAAATGTCTGTCTAATACATAGTTAGCTAATGCATTGTGTTAGCGATATTTCTTGTCTCGGGATTAGGTGTACCTAGGTCTGTAGTTTGTACGAGAGAATCTCATTTTCTGCAGCGAGTCAAGCGAGCGGGCAAGGTTTTGACGTCGACGGACCAGATTCATTCATCAAGGCAAATCAACGGTCATATATCAGGACTACCAAGTTAACTGATGTATAATGTCAAAGAAAGCGCCCATATCTTAAATCTGTGTCTAGGTCGTCCGATCCATTGATGCGTAGCGTAAGATCTGGTCACATCATCATATCGACATTTGGGAGTTCGAGGGGTAAAAGTCCCTCATCATTTCACATCTCGAAACCCTGAACCCCGAAATGCCGAACAACGCCCTTCAAAGCCGAGGTCACGGTCTTAGCACTTGGTCACGTCAAGTGAGCCTAATAATGGAGGCGACCCTCTTCTTACATCAAATGCCATCTCGACCGTTCCTATGAGGACACACGGCACAAGATCCGAGCCACAGGTGGGGCCTTTTGGGATTTTCCTAGTAAAAATGTCGAAGTCATCTTAGCCGTCCATCCATCGATGAGACTCAGGTGCATTGGACTTAAAGGGGGNCCGAAATTAGGGGTGCATCTCTTGAACAGTCCTGATCGAAGCACCTGGATCAATGGCGTTCAAGGCAATTTCAGACCCCCCTTCCTTTCTACCTTTAAGCAGAGGGGGGGGATCCAGAATCGGGCGCACAACTTCCCAATGGCCGAGATCTAAGCACCTGGATCAAGGGCGCTCGTGCGATCCCATCCTTCTCAGCTTCTCTATGTTTAACTAACGTGGGCCCTTCCCCCGTTATGTCATCTTCCTGAGCCGCCTCTCCCCCGTTGCCATGTTTCATCTATCTATATCCGCTTTAGTCCAGGTGGTCTCTTCTCCATCTCATCATTCATTTACCACCTGCCATGTGTCCCTCTCCTTTCCATGATAGCCTCCACCAAAGAGTGCCCCTTATATCTCATCACCTGCCCCCTCTGCTTATTGTCTTCCGCCATGTAGCTTCCCCTGTCACCTCCCTCACACCTCATCACTCCTTATTCCACCCTCACAGCTTTGGTGCCACCACCCCTCATTATGCGCTGATCCTTCGCACCTGCCTCCACACATATTCATCAGGCCAATCAGCCAACCTAGGTGTCAGTGCAAGGGGCCTTCCACGTCACTAAAGTACCAAGTTGGCCGGGCCGTTCTCAATCCCCACGAAGTAGTTATTGAGGCAGTTGGTGGTGGTTAGACATCAACTCTGCCATAATGGGAAAGTCCGAAGACGAGTTAAGAGCATCTCGATTCGCCTATGGATCTGTCAGAGGTTCAATTGCATCCGCCGCAGGTGCACGATCATTCATAGACTGTAGGTGCAGATTGTCATAGGCCATGCAGACACAAAGCTTTTAATGTAGTGTCTTGATTTTGTTTCTGTTGTGGTTTTTGAGTATATGAATGCATTTTCACCATTTTTGTATCTATCGATGGTAGAGCAGAGCTCCCAGTTGTAAAGCTTTAATGAAGCACTGTTATCTCTGGTTATGTATGAACTCTTGAGACTTCTTGCCTTATGAATGTCAGTTTCTTTCATGTCTTTGTTCAAACTGTGTTAGAGTTGCTCGAAATTGGAGAATCCGGTCGAGTTGCAACTGTTATAGGATGATGTAGAATTTGATCACTGTGACAGTCGCATTGCCTCTAATCAGTCCTTCTAACTTTCCTAACGCTGAACGACTTGGAATTGGAGAATCCAGTCAAGTCCCTTCTTCAGTATTTCGAAACCCTGAACCTGAGGATCTCGCTTTCAGAGTTTTTCTTCTACAAATTAGCGAAAGCCTGTCGCCCGAAGTAGTTTTTTCACTCTTCTTATCAAATCTTCCACCTATTCACCTTTTAATCAACCCACTTATTGAAGTTAGATCAAGGCCTCCTTTGTTTCATACATGCCGGACCCAGTCTCTGAGTTAGAGTGACATTTCCCCGAATTTCTATCCATTTGATCACCCATAAAAAACCATTGTGACATAAAACTAATGGGCGTCGGGCTCTGCTCCTGCTAGAAATCCAGCAGTGACTTCCATCGCCAACATTTCTGGTGCCATTGCCGGGGATGAAGTTGAATATTTTCCCCGAGATTGAATGACAATGATTAACTGATTCTGAAGGTGCATCAGATATCAGAATTATCAAGATTGCTGCTGTGCACCTGGCGACTCCATTGTGACGACTCCGCTGGGGAGAACCTGCTCTATCAATTGTGGCTTTCAGAGGCAGACACATGCAGTCTCATCCACAGCTACCCCTAGCTACACCTGAAACCGATTCAGAGGTGGTTCTCAGAAAAGGAAAGGCCCCTGAAGAAGCAGCTTCCACTGCCGAAATAGGTAATCCGCCATCTCCTTCTGTAAGAACTCCGTTTTCTCCTCCTCAGTTTCTTAATAGACCTCCTTCAGAAGTTTCCCATTTCCTGAATTTTGGGAGTGTTCTTGCTGATTTTTCCCCTCCTGGTCTGGGATTGGAGGGAGAAATCCTTGTCACTCCCCTCTCCTCTGAAGCTGTACCTTGGCGCAGACCCAGGACCACAAAAGATTTTCCTACTCTTGCACAAGGAGGAGCACCTCCTGACTTGAACTCGTTGGCTTTCTCCTTAAACCCACTTTTGTTTCCCACTCCACTTCCAGACTCATTTCTAGCAGCCCCTTCGCGAACTCCTTCTCCTCCGAGTTTCCCTTTACAAAATATCAATATGGCCATAGCAAATCCCCCTATGACCAAAATAGAGGTCATCATAGCCACTAGATACGCTCACCTCGTGCTACCACAGCCTCTCAATGCCCTCCCACCAGATGGATACCTTAAGCAGCTGCCTAAGTTTACAAGCGAGGGGGACATAACTGATGAAGAGCACCTAACAACCTTTTACACTTTCACGGATGATAATGTTATCATGCACACAGACGTATGGATGAGAATTTTTGTCCATAGTCTCCAAGGAGAGGCTAGAAACTGGTTCAGGGCCCTGCCTCCTGGATCTATTGATGGGATCAGAGCTTTAGATAATTCCTTTTTGAGACAGTGGGGAGATAAAAAAGACTTCATGTATTACATGACAGAGTTTGGGTCGTTGAAGAGAAAGGAAGGAGAGTCTGTTTTTTACTTCTCCAAGAGATTTAATAAAATGTACAACAAAATTCCTGCTGAGATAAAACCCTCCGAAGCCTCTGCAAAGATCACATACTCCAACACCTTCGACCCTGATTTCTTCCTACTGCTAAGGGAGAGGAGAGCTACTACGCTGGCACACATGCAAGACGTAGCTGTGGAGGTAGAATCCAACATATTGTCCGTCAACCGACTCAGGAACGTCGGTGATAGAAATACGTCAAAGAGAAGGCCTGAAGCTCCCTCATCCAGTTCCTCTCCCCTGCCCCATCAGACAGATGACACAGCCAGAGAAATAAAATCGCTTGCTGCCAAGATATAAAGATGGGAATTAGAGGGGAAGCCCATGTACAGAAATCCCTAGAACACTGATAATAGTGGTTTCAAACGACCTGCTAACAATATGCCTCCGGTTGTCCTGAGGGAACAAAGGGGAAGAGATAGAGATGATCAAAGGGTTCAAACCCCCCTCCAAAACAACCTAGTTGATCATGAGGAAAGAGAGGAGATAGATGAGTTTGGCCTGGAAATTCACTGTATTGAAGAGACTCCCCCTTTTCCCCACTTGACTCAGTCTGCATATGAAAAATCTTTGATGAACATTCAGATCCATGAGTTAGGGAAGGGAGAAAGTGTTGGTCACACTTCTAACAGATATAATTTCAGGTCGATAAGGAAATAAGGAGACTTCGAGAGCTCAGACCAGCCCCTCATAGCAGATAGGCTTACTAAAACTGCAACAACCACAGCTAAAGAAAAGAAGACTCAGAGCGCTTCACCAACAGCCAAAGAGTCTGTCACTGAGGTAAGAAAAGCTCTTAAACCTACCCCCTCTTTCAATTTTGAGCACGAGATTTAGAAGTTTAGGATTCCTGTACCTCTCTCTGAGCTAGTTAAAAATGAAGACTTCAAAAGGTCCCTTTCCAAGTTGCTACAATCTGAGTCCCCCCAGCCTCCCTCTGACTCAATAAACCTTCAAAATGAAAATCCTGCAGTCGTCTTGGGGCCCATGGTGGAAGATAGAGATGATTCATCCCCTCCCTTCTACACATCCCTGAATATACATGATAAAGTGCTGCATAACTGCCTCATGGATTTAGGGGCTTCCCATAACCTTATGCCCAAAATAGTAATGGAAGAACTGGGATTAGAAGTGACCAGGGCCTACCATTATTTATACTCTTTTGATTCAAGGAGGGTGCAATGTCTGGGAGTCATCAAGGACCTAGTGGTTTCTCTGTTTCAATTTCCCATGAAGAGTGTGGTCATGGACATTGTGGTAACTGATGTTCCTCCCAAGTTTAGCATGTTGTTGTCAAGGTCTTGGATTAAAAGACTTGGAGGAACGTTACAAATGGACCTCACATATGCCACCATTCCGGTCTTTGGAGGAGAGCACAGGAGGTTGTACAGAGAGGCCTAGCTAGCCTATATTGTCAGTGATGAAGCAAACCCCACTAACCACCCCATCTTTGCACTTGATACTGACTTAGGGACTAGTTTGTTACAGATCACTGGAACTCCTGAGGTCCCTTTATAGATAAGAAAGCAGCCTATTATTGATCAGTAGATACCTCCTCCAATCACCTCTGTTTGGAAGATGTTCTTCAATGGGGCTTCCTCCAGTATGGGTGTTGGCGCTAGAGTAATTTTCATATCGCCCTACCAAGAGATTATATCCCTGTCATACAAGATGGAATTTGAAACTACCAGCAATGGGCTGAAATACGAAACTCTTGTTCTGGGTATGAGGGCTGCAAAAGAAATGGGAATTGAAGAGGTGTCCGTGTTCGGAGATGCAGAATTGATAATCCAACAGGTCAGGAATGTTTATCAGGCTAAGCATCCTCAACTCAGGAGTTACAGGAATGAGGTATGGGACATGATTGATAATTTTTTCTTAGCTTTCAACATTACTTTTGTCCCAAGGGAAAAAATACCTCGGCCGATTCCTTAGCCGTTTCGGCTAGTCTGTTCAAGGTCTCTTTGCCACTGAAGATCCATGGTGAGGTCGAAATAAGATACAGACCATCCATCCCAGACAATGTAAAGCATTGGGAGGTATTTGAGGACGACATTGAAATCAAAAATTTTCTTGAGACCATCGATGAGTTTTCAGCACTGCACATTGATCAAGATCCTGACCCGGAGGGTGAAATTCACCCTGAGGTGTTTGCAAATAAAATTTCCAATCACTAGATTATTCAGCTTCCTAGCAATCACATTCCAAGGGGACTAGTCCCTTTAGAAAGGCTATTTGACAAGAATGATGTGGCAGTAAAGGGTAGTGTTTCAAGTAAAGATGCTGACATAGCCAAATGCAACATTGGCGCGTAGAAGGAGCCTAAGTTTGTCAAATTATCAAGCAGCTTGACCAATGAACAGAGGGTAGAATATGTTGGGTTATTAAAAGAATTCGCTGATGTGTTTGCATGGACCTACAAAGACCTCAAAACTTATGACACATCTGTCATTGAACACAAGATTCCACTGAAAGAAGAGGCTAAGCCATTCAGGCAGAAGCTGAGACAGATAAATCCCATGTTATTACCTGTCATGGAGAAAGAAGTCAAGAAATTGTTAGATGCCCAAATCATTGTCCCCTTGAGGTATTCCAAGTGGATAGCTACTTTGGTTCCAGTAAGGAAGAAAAGTGGAGAAATCAGACTCTGTTTTGATTTCAGGGACCTGAACAGAAGCTCAAGGAAAGACAATTATCCCTTGCCCAACATGGAACACATATTGTAGAAAGTAATTGGTGCATCTAAAATATCCATGATTGACGGGTTTTCTAGTTATAATCAAATATCAGTCATGCCTGAGGACAGAGAAAAAATGGCCTTCACCACTCCTTGGGGCACATTCATGTATGCCAAAATGCCTTTCGGGTTGATGAACGCAGGGGAAACATTTCATCGAGCCATGGACATAGCCTTTATCGGGGAAAATATAAGTTTGTGGTGATCTACCTGGATGATATAACAGTCTTCTCCAGGTCCGACAGATAACACTGCAGCCATCTGAGGAATTTTTTTTCTGAAATGTCAGAGGTTTGGCCTATCCTTAAATCCAAGAAAATCTTTGTTTTCTATGAAAGAAGGGAAGCTATTAGGCCACATAGTATCGGAAGGAGGAGTAAGGATCGATTCTAGCAGGGTTGAGGCAATTCAAACCCTGTCGCTTCCTAGATCCAAAAAGGAAGTTCAGGCCTTCTTAGGGAAGATTAATTTTTTGAGGAGATTTGTCTCAAATTTTGCTGAGTTGGTAAAAAATATCATAGCCATGCTCAGAAAGGGAAATGAAGTAAAATGGACTGATGAACCCAGGGAATCTTTCATCCAAATAAAAAGAGGATTGACTGAGGCACCTGTTCTGATTAGTCCTGACTATTCCCAGGAGTTCTTGATTTTCTCTTTTACCTCTTTTGATATAGTAGCAACAGTTTTGTTATAGAGAAATGAGGAAGGACGAGAACAACTCATTGCCTTCTTCAACAAGGCATTGAGAGATGCAGAAACTAGGTATGAAATCATGGAAAAATGAGCTTATGCCTTAGTAAAGTCCCTCAAAGCCTTCAGGATCTATGTCCTGCACTCAAAGGTGATAGCGTATGTTCCTTCAGCTTCTGTGAAGGACATCCTTGTACAGCCTGACATAGATGGGAAAAGAGGGAAGTGGATTGCCAAGATCCTAGAATTTGATCTAGAGATTAAGCCCACCAAGTTGATAAAGGGACAAGGTTTAGCCAAGTTACTGGTTGAGTGCAAATGAAAAGCCCTGGGGATCAACCACATCAACACCTGCTCAAAGATACAACAAAGTGAGTCACCCAATAAGAATTCTCAGTGTGCCTTATCACTAACAACATGCCCCTGGTACAAGGATATCTTGTACTTTCTGCAAGAATTAAGGCCTCCTGATGGAATGAAAAAAATCCAGGCGAGAGCTTTAAAGCTCAAGGAAGTCAGGTATTGCCTCATTGACCAAGCCCTATATTGGAAAGACCCCCTAGGGGTATTATTAAGATGTCTGGACCCATAAGAGGACCAGTGGGTTATGTTTAATTTCCACAGCGGCCTTTGCGGAGGTCATTATTTTTGGAAGACCACGGCCCATAAGATCCTCTGAGATGGGTACTACTAGCCCACTTTATTTCCTGATGTTTGCAGAGAACTCAGAGCTTGCATCAAATGCCAAAAGTTCTCAGGGAAGCAGCATCTAAAGTCTCTGCCATTAAATCCTGTAGTAGTCTCAGCACCTTTTCAACAATGGGAATTGGACTTCATCGGAGAAATTCATCCTCCCTCAAGTGGCCAGCACAGATGGATCTTAACTACAACAGACTATTTCACCAAGTGGATAGAAGCTATCCCCACCAAGAGCACTTCTTATAAAGTAATTATCATCTTCCTTGAGGACATTTTTGCCCGGTTTGGTTTCCCTAGCAGGATTGTCACTGACAATGCTACCTCCTTTAGGTCTGAGCCACTGGTCCAGTTCTATGAATAGTATGGGATTTCACTGATTCACTCTACTCCCTATTATCCTCAAGGAAATGGACTGGCAGAATCTTCCAATAAAAGTCTGATCAAGCTCATTAAGAAGTTACTGGAAGATAATAAAAGGGCCTGGGATTCAAAGCTCAAATTTGCTCTATGGGCTGATCGGGTAACAACAAAGAAGTCCCTTGGCATCTCACCCTTCTAGCTTGTTTACGGAACAGAGGTCGTTTTCCCTACTCAGCTCACCTTATCTGTGGCGAAATTCCTCTAGGACCTTGAAGGAGAGCCTAACAATATGGTCAGAAGGATTCATCAGATGGTGGAAGTACAATAGATCAGGGAGTAGGTCATGAACAGGACCTACAATCATCAACATAAGATCAAGCAGGCTTTCGACAAGAAGAGCAAGATGAAAGAATTAGAGCAGGGTGATCATGTGCTCAAATGGGATGCAACCAGGTAGGAAAAAGGAAAACACAGTAAATTTGATGCCCTCTGGTTTGGGCCTTTCAAGATCCTTGAAGTATTTTCAAAAAACACTGACAGGTTGCAGGATTTGGAAGGCAAAGAAGTTTTTAGTGGCCCAGTAAATGGGAATTTCTTAAAAAAATGTTTTCTGTGAGCCGCAGCCGGCTCTTTTTGTTTTGTTTTGTAAATATTGTTTTTGTTTTCGGCCTAATAAGTGACTCCATAGCCCAATAGAAAGGCACTAAAGCTGCGGAAGGAGTTCTTAGAGCATCGAAGGGATGACTCTATCCCCCATGGAGCCTAATGTTAGCGATATTTCTTATCTCAGGATTAGGCATACCCAGGTCTGCAGTTTGCACGAGAGAATCCCATTTTTTGCAGCGAGTCAAGCGAGTGGGCAAGGTTTTGACGTTGATGGCCCAGATTCATTCATCAGGGTAGATCAACGGTCATCGGAATATCGGGACTACCAAGTTAACCGATGTATAATGTCAAAGAAAGCACCCATATCTTAAAGCTGAGTCTGGTTCGTTCGATCCGTTGACACGTGGCGCAAGATCTGGTCACATCGGCATATCGACATTCAGAAGTTCGAGGGGTAAAAGTCCCTCGTCATTTCACATCTCGAAACCCCGAACCCCAAAATGTTGATAAGCACCCTTCAAAGCCGAGCTCACGGTCTTAGCACCCGGTGACATCAAGCGAGCCTGATAATGGAGGCGGCCCTCTTCTTACATCAAATTCCATCTCGACCATTCCTCTGAGGACACGTGGCACAAGATCCAAGCCATAGGTGGGGCCTTTCAGGATTTTCCTAGTAAAAGCACCGAAGTCATCTTAGCTATCCATCCATCGATGAGACTTGGGTTCATTGGACTTAAAGGGGGCATGGATCTGGGGAGCCAGGATTTGCGCGCTCAGATCTATGGTCAGAAGTGAATTCCGGAGCCCCCCCGCCATTCTACCTTTAAGCAGAGGGGGGGGGGGGGGTTCCGAAATCAGGGGCGCATCTCTTCAACGGTCCTGATCGGAGCACCCGGATCAATGGCGATCAAGGCAATTCTGGACCCCCTTACCTTTCTACCTTTAAGCAGAGGGGGGGGTCCGGAATTGGGTGCACAACTTCCCAACAGTCGAGATCTAAGCGCCCAGATCAACGACGCTCGCGCGATCCCATCCTTCTCAGCTGCTCTATGTTTAACTAACGTGGGCCCTTCCCCCGTTATGTCATCTTCTTGAGCCGCCTCTCCCCCATTTCCATGTGTCATCTGTCTATCTCCGCTTTAGTCCAGGTGGTCCCTTCTCCATCTCATCATTCATTTACCACCTGCCATGTGTCCCTCTCCTTTCCATGATAGCCTCCACCAAAGAGTGCCCCTTATATCTCATTACCTACCCCCTCCGCTTATCATCTTCCACCATGTAGCTTCTCCTGTCACCTCCCTCACACCTCATCACTCCTTATTCCACCCTCACGGATTTGGTGCCACCACCCCTCATTATTCGTTGATCCTTCGCACCTGCCTCCACGCATATTCATCAAGCCAATCAACCAACCTAGGTGTTAGTGCAAAGGGCCTTCCATGTCACTAAAGTACCAAGTTGGCCAGGCCGTTCTCAATCCCCACGAAGAAGTTATTGAGGTAGTTGGTGGTGGTTAGACATCAACTCCGCCATAATGGGAAAGTCCGGCGACGAGTTAAGAGCACGTCGATTCGCCTATGGAGTTGTCAGAGGTTCGATTGTGTCCACCGCAGGTGCACGATCATTCATAGACTGTAGGTGCAGATTGTCAGAGGCCATGCAGACGTAAAGATTTTAATGTAGTGTCTTGATTTTGTTGCTGTTGTGGTTTTTGAGTATATGAATGCGTTTTCACCATTTTTGTATCTATCGATGGTAGAGCAGAGCTCCCGGTTGTAAAGCTTTAATGAAGCACTGTTATCTCTGGTTATGTATGAAATCTTGAGACTTATTTCCTTATGAATGTAAGTTTCTTTCATGTCTTTGTTCAAACTGTGTTAGAGCTGATCGGAATTGGAGAATCCAGTCGAGTTGCAACTGTTATAGGATGATGTAGAATTTGATCACTGTGACAATCGCATTGCCTCTAACCAGTCCTTGTGACTTTCCTAATGCTGAACGACTTGGAATTGGAGAATCCATTCAAGTCCCTTCTTCAGTATTTCGAAACCCTGAACCTGAGGATCTCGCTTTCAGAGTTTTTCTTCTACAAATTACCGAAAGCCTTTCACCCAAAGTAGTTTGTTCACTCTTCTTATCAAATCTTCCACCTATTCACTTTTTAATCAACCCACTGATTGAAGTTATATAAAGACCTCCTTTGTTTCATACATGTCGGACCCAGTCTCTGAGTTAAAGTGACATTTCCCCGAATCTCTGTCCATTTGATCACCCATAAAAAACCACTGTGACATAAAACTGAAGGGCATCGGGCTCTGCTCCTGCTAGCAATCCAGGAGTGACTTCCGTCGCCAATACATTGTTTAATGTATTTAGACATCTAGGAATATGTTGATACTCAATATAATCAAAATAACATTCCAAGAGGCAAATTCGTAAATATACTCATAATAAAGTAGGACTTTGTATAACATAGACATTGTTTAAATGTAGTACTACTAGCTACGAATCGAGTCGTACAACCAAGTGACAGATACCGAGTGAAATAGAATCAATCAATAATTCGATGATGACGCTATACTCCACAATATTGTTGGTCAAATGGCCGAGACACACACCTCGTAGAGTGATAAGTTCATTTTTAGGGGTGTAAATGGCCCAAGAAGCAGACGCAAGGTTTCGAGTACTATGGCTAGCACCATTAGTGAAGCCAATGTGGGGTAGCGAAGACTCCAACATCTGGAAACCAAACACAATTTATCATAAGGGTTTGAGGGCAGTGGCCAAATAACACAAAAGCAAAGCAAAGCAACAAAAAGCATGGTACAATAAAATACAAGCACTCATGCACATCTGATCTCATGCATAGTACTTCTTTAAGTACAACCCATTTCTAGGTTCACTTAAAGGGATACCATCGTAGTCCACTAACTCGTAGGCTCCTTTTTCTAGAACTCATTTAACGATGTAAGGACCCCGCCACATAGCTTCAAACTTTTCAGCTCCCAGGATATCTCGATATTGTTCGTAGAGGAGAACTAGATCACCTGAACTAGATCACCTTCGAAGAAGACATGAGGCTTGACATGTTTGTCATATTGGGCCTTGACGCATTTTTTCTAGGATTCTATGACTAGAGTAGCGTCGCGACGAGTCTCGTTTAATTGCATGAGGTGCAACAGACGTTCTTCTTCTGTAGAAGTGTTTGGTAGGAGTTCGACGGCTAGTTTCAAGGAGGGTATCTCACATTCAATCGGTAGGATGGCTTCCAGACCATAAACTAGTTGAAAAGGTGTAAACCCGGTAGCAAACTTCACCAACATCCGATAAGCCCACAATGCGGAAAACAAAATCGTGTGACAACTTGTCTTATGAATCCCTATCATGCATCGAAGCATGGTGATGAGGACCTTTTTTATTGCTTCAACTTGGCTGTTGGCTTGTGGGTAATAGGGTGTTGAGTTTTCATGGTGAAGACCCAACTTTTCAGTGAGTTCGGACATCATGAAGTTTCTAAAGTGGCTACCGTGATCGGTGAAGATAGCCTGAGGAACACCAAAACGAGCAATGATGTGATTGAAAATGAATAATGCAGCTGTCCATCTGGTATTGTCGAATGTCGACATCGTCTCGACCCATTTCATAAAGTAATCTACGGATACAATAATGTAACCATGCCCCCCGACTGAGTGAGGGTGTCATGTCATGAAATCAATACCCCATTTCACAAACGGACCAACAGATACTATAGGGTGCAGAGGAACAGGGTGTGATCATATCTTGTGGTTGTAGGCCTGACAGGCATGGTACTTTCGGATGACAATGATACAGTCGTTAAATAACGAAGGCCAAAAATAGTCGGCACACAAGATCTTCTGAGCAGTAGCATACCCAGAAGTGTGACCACCACATGCTCTAAAGTGGAAGTCATTCAGGACTTTCTCAGCTTCGTCAAAAGTGAGACAATGTCGAAAAACGGAGTCAATCCCACGACGATAAAGAGTATCGCCGAGGATAATGTACTGACGGGATTGGTAGCGGATTCGATGTCGATTAGTGCTAGACAAATTAGGCCCAAAATTTTGGGTTTGAATATATATGATGATATCTCCATACCAAAGGTCATTGGAACTGATTAGGAAAAGAGATTCATCGGGTAATGAATCTGTTGTTACGTTTTCTGACTTAGGGCAGGGAAGATCACATATCAACTCAGAAAACACTAAGGATTTCTTAGACTTAGCATGTTTTGAATTCTAAGTCGAACTCCTATAGTATCATGATCCATTTGGAGTATTTTCCCCCTAGCTATTGGCGGGTAAGAATGTGTTGCATAGGGTTACAGGTAGAAATAACGGTAGTTTTGTGAGAGAGGATATAGTGCCAGAAACATTGTACTTCTTGGAAAGCTACCAAGGCTAGTTTCTCAACATGCAAATACTTGGTTTCATTAATCGTGAGATTGCGACTCAAGTAATAGATGACATGTTCATCATGGGAATCATCTTCCTGGACAAGAACCATAGCGATGGTAAGGTCAAAGGTTGCGAGGTAGAGGAAATAATCGCGACTGTAATTGGGTGGGAAGAGTAACGAGGCATGTGTCAAAGATCATTTCAAAGCTTCAAAAGCATTGTTGGTAGTGGTATCCCATACAAACTCGGATCCCTTCTTGAGCAGGCGCATAAATCCAAGAGCTAGATCAACATAGTTGGGGATGAAACGATGAAGAAAGTTTGCCTTCCCTTGCAAACTTTGTAACTGGCGAAGTGAGGAAGGGGGAGGTAGATTGAGAATTGCCTCCACTTTTAAAGGATCAACCCGGATCCCGTGGCGTGAAACAATAAAACCTAGGAGTCGACTGGATTCAATGCAGAAAACACACTTGTGGGGATTCAAGCATATATGGTAAAACCGACAGCGAAGGAAAATTACGCGGAGGTGTACAGGATGATCATCACGATGCATGGAATGAGTAGGTAAGTGATCGAGATATGGCTATACAATATGCTTGATATTGTGGAAAGTGTAAGACATGGCACGCTGAAAAGTGGTACTGGCATTTTTTAAACCAAAAGGAAGTTTTTGGTAAGAAAACCTGCCCCAAGGACAAATAAAAGTAGTTTTATGTTGGTCCACGGGGACGATATTGATTTGATTATAACCGGAGAAACCATCCATCAGAGAGAAGATTTCGCTTCCGGCATAGTCATCGACGATTTGGTCAACAAAGGGGGTAGGAAAGTTGTCTTTAAGACAAGCTTTGTTAGTATCCCTATAATCAACACACGCGTGGATAGTGCCTTGCTTCTTGTCGATTGGAACAAGGTTAGAAACCCAATTAGTTAAGGCCACAGGGTAAATGAAGCCAGCTTTGAGGAGTTTTTCAACTTCAAGATTGATAGCGACTGCTTTGCATGGGTGAACCAGATGAATGCGTTGTCAGACGGGTTTAGCGTTTGGGTATGTCTTAATCTCATGTATCACAATAGCGAGGTCGATACCGAGCATTTCTTCATAGCTCCAGGTGAAGACGTCACAAAATTCTTGGAAAAGAGACTTGTAGTGGACAACTTCGTCATGGGAACAGGAAGCTCCAATATGCACATTTTCAACGATTCCAGGTTTGATGGAGATATCGAGGGGGATCATGGGTGAAATATTGCTCAAGTTCCCTTCGTAAAGAACATCTCGTGTAGACTTGGGAACGATGGAAATAACAACAATTGTCAAGGGAGTCGAGAGTCGTTGATAACTCTCAATGGTGGATTGTTCTAGAAAGAGAATGGAATGATGATGTCCATCATCCCAGGGGGTATCTTCCATGGACATGAGCGACATGATCATCTCGTCCATGGGAGAGATGACATGGAACGGATCAGGAGATGATTCATCAAGAGAAGGGATAGAAAGTGTTGGGTATGTGTTATATTCTTTGCATGAGTAGTAGTGTTTGAGAGTTTGCACCGGGCGCGTAGGGGGGTTAGAGGGGGGTGTAGGGGGGCAGAACCCCCCGCACCAGGGTTCGGGGGCAGCACCCCCGATTTTTTTTTTTCGATGGGACCACATTTTGGGACCGCATTATATTTAGCTGGTTTTTTAGCACATGGTTTCTTTGCCAATGGTTTTCTATTTCTGGTTAAGGAATTAAGGTTTTGGACTAATCCAGGTCATTGGGTTAGGGTTTTGGATGCCACTGGCTCCTATATGTATATTGTATTATAAACAATGTAACACAATGTATGAATATAATATATGTTGGTTTTCCCAGTTTGGGTTTCCGGGTGAAAAATCTTTGAGTAATGTTTGTATTTTCCATTGCATCTTTTCTGTTCTTTTCTGAATATCAATTTGTAGTAGATATTGTACAAGGTTAGAACTTACATTTGGTATCAGAGCTTTATTGGCTTCAGGGGGACACCTTTGTGGTCAAGGGTTTGGCGCATGACTCTAATAAGCCTTGTTACAGTGGGAGATCTGTGGTACTATTTTTCAGGTGAAAAGAAATGGCAAGCGATTCGAAGATGGAGATCGCGAAGTTTAATGGGAAAATCTTTGAGCTATGGAAGCTCAAGATGGAATATATTTTGGTGGATAAAGATCAGTGGATCACGGCAGATTCAGGTACTGCACCTACAAGAACTTCT
>JASDQU010374822.1:544-17134 GCA_032191745.1 Picea mariana | reverse complement strand
ACTGTCAGGGAGGCAGTGGATTCACAGGATGGAAATCTCTGGAAAAAGGCCATGGAAGAAGAAATGGCATCTTTGGATAAGAATGAGGCTTGGGATCTAGTGGAGTTGCCAACTAGAAGAAATCCCATTGGAAGAAAATGGGTATTTAAAATGAAGCTGAATGCAGAAGGAAAAGTGGAGAAATACAAAGCTCGATTAGTAGCAAAGTGTTATTCTCAGGTTCAGGGAATTGATTTTGGTGAGATTTTTTCTCCTGTTGCCAAGTTAACCTCTATAAGATTTTTGTTATCTTGCTGCTGCATTTGATTTTGAAGTAGAACATATGGATGTGAAGACAACATTCCTACATGGGGATCTGGAAGAAGAAATCTTTATGAAGCAACCAGAAGGTTATGCTATGAAAGGAAAGAAGGAGTTGGTATGCAAGCTGAAAAATTCCTGGTTTAAAACAATCACCAAGGATGTGGTATCAAAAATTTGATACTTATATGTTGGGACTTGACTTCACAAGAAGAAAGGAGGACCATTGTGTGTATTCTAAATTAATTGGTGATCATTTGATTTATTTGGTCTTGTATGTGGATGACATGTTGCTGATAGGAAACAACAAGGAGATTATCCAGGATGTGAGAACTCAGTTGTCCTCTAAATTCGACATGAAGGATCTTGGTGCTTCAAATTTCATTTTGGGCATGGAAATTAAAAGAGATCGAAAAAGGAGGAAACTTTGGTTAAATTAGAGAAAATATGTCGAGACGATGTCAGAGGTTTAATATGCAGGATGTAAACTGATCAAGGTTCCTATTCCTGTTGGTGTAAATTTATCTGCAGATCAGTGTCCCAAGACACATGAAGAAGAGGAGGACATGTCTGATGTTCCATATGTGAGTGCAGTTGGCAGTCTGATGTATGCAATGGTCTGTACTAGACTAGACATTGCACATGCAGTGGGAGTTTTGAGCAGGTATATGTCAAAACTAGGGAAGGAGCATTGGACAGTAGTAAAAAGGGTTTTCAGGTATTTGTGTGCCACTTCTAGCTATGGATTGTGCTATGAAGGAAGACCAGGATTGGATAGAGTGGTTGATATACATGGCTTTGTGGATGCAGACTAGGCTGGAGATTTAGATCATAGGAGATCTACAAGCGGGTATGTGTTTAACCTGTTTGGAGGAGCAATAAGTAGGATGAGCAAAAGATAGGCTGTAGTGGCACTTTCGATTACAGAATCTAAATACATGGCAGTCACTCATGCAAGTAAGGAAGCAGTATGGTTAAAAAGATTGTGTTCAAGTATTGGGTTGGTGCAACAAGCTGTAAGGATAGAGCGTGATAGTCAGAGTGCAATTTTTCTAGCGAAGAACCCTGCTTATCATTCAAAGACAAAGCACATTGATGTTCAATATCACTTTGTGAGAGACATGATTGAAGAAAAGAAAGTATCACTGATGAAGGTGGAAACTTTGAAGAATGTTTCATATTCATTAACAAAATCTGTGACCATTGAGAAGTTCTCTTGGTGTAGAGGATTCATGGGCATCCTGGATTGTTGACTATGTAACCCTGTAATCCCTTGTGTGCAAAGAAAACAACAAGTGGGAGAATGTTGGGTATGTGTTATATTCTTTGCACGAGTAGTAGTGTTTGAGCGTCTGTGATGGGTGCGTAGGGGGGTTAGAGGGGGGCGGAGCCCCCTGAGTGGGGGTTTGGGGGTAGTGCCCCCGAATTTTTTTTTTCGGCAGGACTGCATTTTTGGCACTACATTATATTTAGGTGGTTTTTTGGCACATGGTTTCTTTGCCGATGGTTTTTTATTTCCGGTTAAGGAATTAGGGTTTTGGACTAATCCAGGTCATTGGGTTAGGGTTTTGGATGCCGCTGGCTCCTATATGTATATTGTATTGTAAACAACGTAACACAATGTATGAATATAATATATGTTGGTTTTCTCGGTTTGGGTTTCCAGGTGAAAAATCTTTGAGTAATGTTTGTATTTGCCATTGTATCTTTTCTGTTCTTTTCTGAATATCAGTTTGCAGTAGATATTGTACAAGGTTAGAATTTACAGGAAGTGTGGCTGATTGAATGGCGTGATAAGTAGATTCAACCGAATTCAAAGGCATTTTGTCGCCATAACAAAGAAGATCGTCGGGTTTTGGGACCGTCCACGGGTCGTGAGACGTGTGGATGTCGTGAACCGAGGTGGATATCATATTGATCAAAGAGAAAGACAAAGGTGGAATATCGGGTGATGGGATGGGGAAAGTACCCATCAAAGAGGAGTCTTTGAGAAGACCCACCCCGACATTCTCATACCCAGGAGGAGTTTTGGAAATGAAGGACACGTTGTCGGTACGTGTATTGGAGTGAAAGAAGGCCAATTGGTTGACGGTAATGACTTACCCTTGATGTGGGAAACGAATGACACAGAAAAGAGTCAACACAACTACACACATGGAGTCAATCCATCTACGGCCAAGCAAGACATTGTAATCAAGAGGAGCGTCAAAGACTTCCACTTCGACTTGGACCGTTTGGCCTTCTAACGTAATGGGCAATGATGAAAGAACATCGTAAGGTTTGAAACCGGAGCCATTAAAGGATTTAAGTGTGTTGTGGGATTCTGTCAAAGGAGGAGAGTCAATATCTTTCCAACAAGTGAAAGACATGACACACATCGAGGCACCCTCATTCATAACTATCCTACAAATTTTCTTATCAGAGACAATGACTTGTATTTGGAACGTGAGTTGATGGGGGAAATCTTGGAATATGATCTTCCAAGTCAAATATTATTAAATCGGTATCCAGGGGGTCAATTCCACCGATAGCTTTCAACAGTTCCTTCCGTTGCATGGGACAACTTTGAAGGAATTCAAGGGCTGACATTGCAGATGGTGCTTGGGCCATATCTTCAACAATGTTGTAGTTCTGGGCAGCACGAGCATGAGGATTGAAAGCCGATTTCTGAACAGCAACCTTCAGGGGGGGTAGAGAACTGTATCAAGGCTCAGTCGTTTGAGGTGAAGAGGACCATTGGTAGGCAGAGTCGTAGGAGGAGGCTAAATCAACGAAGGTGGTAATGTATCAACCTTCTCTTTGGGAGAAGAATAATATTTGGCTCGAGTGGTATGTGTAATGTCATTCTTCTTTGAGTCACCAGTACACATTAATACATATGACGTATTGGAAGGGGATGGTTGGTCATGAATGACCAATTAGGCCTATTGTTGAGAGGGGAAAGGTTGTGACAAGACGACCAGAGTAGGAGGTTTTGGGGTCCCTTGAAGGAACTTGTTAACTTCAGCGCGACATGGACAGTCTTTCGTGTAGTGATCATCACCACAAATAAGACAAGGATATTGAGGTTTTCTCTTATCTCTCTCGTCAATAGGGGGTTTCTTATTTTTCTCAGTTTGTGGAGTATTTTTGTCCTCCTTGGTCTTACCCTTCCATCTTTTGGATTTATTTCTACCGGCAAGGGTAGATTGGATAGCATTTACCTCGAAAGTTTTGTTGGTAGGAGGGGTAGGAGATGGAGCACTATAAACACTAGAAGACATAGATTTGGGCTTGTTTCCATAGGGCGAGATGGAATGAGGTTGGGCATGGAAGGTGCCAATCACACTGTCGGCAGCATGTGAAGCCGCAGGAGTGGTTGAAGTAGTAAAATTAGAAGCAGGAGGTGCGTCAGGGAGCAGGTCGTAAAGAGTACCCATTTGTGAGTAAAAAAGGTCTAGGTATTGGTCATGACTAATGGCCTGTTCTTCTATGACAACTCCACCCATGGAGATGTCCCAAGCGATGTCATTCAAGAATGATTTCGTGAACCATTCAACTAGCAATTGATCAGGAATCTCGAATTTGATGAGACGTCGTTGACGACGCCACTCATTAATATGATCAGAGATATGAGTGGCTTTGCTCTATTTGAAAGAGCTCAAGACCTCAGTTCCAGTTTCATATCGGATCGGTAGCTGGTAATGGGTGAGAAAATCCATGGCAAGGGTATTGAAGTCGTTGAAGAAACCTCGTGGTAATTCTATGTACCACTTCGTGGCAGACCCTATAAGGGTTCATTGAAAAAGACGTAGGTGAATAGAGTCATCCATCAAAGAGTTGGATGAGCACCAAAGGTGAAAAGTCATGACTTGATTGTTTGGATCCTCTCCTGGTTTGCCATCGAATTTAGGGATGTCCGATGGTAATTTGGCTGGTATGACAGGCTAGTGAGGAGAGTGACGGATTGGGTCATTCAAAATTCATGATAGATCTGGTAGGTCCAGGGTGGCTAAGAAAGGTAATTATCTGTTCACATGCGGGTACTGGTGACTTTGGGGAGCAAGTCTTGTCAGTAAACCAGTGGGACCATAAGCGGTTTGCATGTAATGCGAGGATCCAAGTAGGTTCGTTTGTTGGTGCTGAGGCAAGTAACTCAGAGGGTTATACCCTTGAACAAGAGTATAGGACTGGGGGTTCAAGCCCCAGATAGGATTGGACGTGCCTGGGTATGGTTGGCATGTGCTGGGGGGAGTGATGGAGCTAGATTAAGGCTGTTTCCCCCCAGTCGAGAAAGGATTATGTTGAACAAGATAATTCCAGTACTGGGCCAGGGACGAAGGTATATTTTGTCCAAAGGGTGAGGTTGGTGGGGGTTTCCCCTCAATCGGGGGTTGAGTCCCAATTGGACCTTGTCCTGTAAAAGGGATTTGAGTATGGCCTCCTTGGTGAAATTGTCCACCAACAAAAATTTGGAAATTAGATGTGAACGACGGAA
Source organism: Picea mariana (assembly GCA_032191745.1). Classification (NCBI taxonomy): domain Eukaryota; kingdom Viridiplantae; phylum Streptophyta; class Pinopsida; order Pinales; family Pinaceae; genus Picea; species Picea mariana. The sequence continues at coordinate 12,357 of JASDQU010374822.1, read as the reverse complement.
AGGTGCCACTAGGAGAAGTACCTCTGACAAAGGAAGAAAGAGATCCTCTAAAAGGAGGTGGAGGAAGTGTCGGAATGAAACCGGGAGGAGGTTGTCAAGAAGGAGTGGAACCACCAGGAGTCCTATACGTCATTTGTGCAGGAGTGGGGATAGAGGCATTCAATGGATGATATCTAGGCGAAAGGGTCAAGGTGAATCTGGGAGAAAGCGGTATGCCAATGGGATCTTGGTTGGCTATCGTAATCCCGGTGTGCAGACTTATGGTTTCGGGGGTCATTGTGTAATGGATCATTTCTAAAGGGATGGGCAAAACATGATTGTCTGGTGGGGTTTCTGTACCAGAAAAATAATAAGAAGTAGTAAAAGGTATTGTGTCTAGATCAGACGTCTCGAGCAGTTCAGGTGAGACAATGATATCAACGTCTTCTCCTAAGCCAAAGAGATCCCGTCTAAAAACACCAAAATTCCAAAAAGGATCTTGACCCTCAAGTCCAAGGTAAGGTCCAATTGGTGATCCAAAACATTGTACAACTAAATCTTTGGAAGAGTTAACCCACACAATACGTCTCTTGGAATCAAGGTGAAGTCGAAAGTCTTCTCAAGAATTGGAAATTCAAAATCTTTCTAGAGAGTGAGTCCTTTCTACTTGTGGGGTAGCGAGGTCATGAACTTCACTCTATTGACGAGAGCCCTCCAGTGAGCTAATAGGAAAGGATTGGGAACCTTCCATATCTTCTGGGGGTAAACCTTGCATTCTACATCAACGGCGTGGAGGGTCAATTGTGATTGAGTTAAAAATTACCAATGAAAATCAAAGGCCGACTCGGGTAGAAAAACAACAAGCACTAGTAAATTCTAGGAAGCAAAACCAAACAAACAAGACCTTCTAACGTCGAAGTCACTAGTTGGTGATGAAATCCAATGTCACAATAGCAAGACAAGAAGGGGTTGGGCTAGGGTGGAAAAGTTAGGTTGACGACCTGCTTAACGAACTTACACCCTGGTGCAAGCTCCCACACATAATCATGGGTATACCCTCCAAGGAGCCTGAGTGACTCTGTCCAATGTCAATTCCAAGTACCGTGGAGACTTTCCCCTCCACAGTCACCTTGTGTAATATCCTAGGAAGATAGGCAACTAAGGTTACCACCGACAACAATAATGCCTCGGGGAACAGTCAACAGTCCGATCCACATGCAAGGGCAGGGTATCTAGCCTGTAATTAGCTTGAGAGGCTTCCACTCATCATTGTGGGTATACCTCCAAGTGACTCCTATAATACGTGTAATCTCTACACCGATATCAGTAGAGCAGGGTGAGTAACTCTGTCAATATCGATGCGACCTCGGGTTTGACCCTTGTGTGAGAAGGGCTTCCCAGGATAAAATGTTGGTAATGAAATTTGACACTCCCTATCACAAAATACTATTATGTGTTTTGTGCTTTGGAGAGTGTGTCTCATTGCCTATTCCAAAGCTCTAGCCTAGCTAATGTTGGTGTATAAGAGCCCAAGAAAAAATTACTAATTAAATTTTAAAATTTTGCAATATTATTAATGGTTGTTGTTACTCAAGAGCGCACGGAGATGAAACCAATGTTGTATGAGACTCTGACCCAAAAATGTGCAAGTAGGAATGAAATGTACAAGTTTCATTTAATGAATCCTATTTATGGGAGGGGTAGAGGAATTTTCCAGACCAACATGAACTATAATGCACGAGGCTTTAAGATGCCAAATCAAACAATCACTAGCAAAGCAAATTCTATATTCATGTTTTTTCAATATTTAAATGCCGCTTTTTCGAATAACAAGTTGCTTAAAAGAAAATGTTTTTTTAGTTTTAATGAAAAACCAATCAAGAGATAGAGAACCAAAACAATAGGTAAGCAACCAACGAAAACAAGAACTCAACACAACAACTCTCCAAATGGATCTTTCAATGAAGATAAAAAACAACCAAATTAACAAAACAAAGGTTTTTTCAAATGCAAAAGGGCCTAAGTTTCCAATTAATCAACAATTGAAAAAACAATCAAACCCAACTTTTAAAAACAACTATCACAGGCTTCCCAACCAAACAGGCACTCATATACCAGGATCAGAGATTATATCCTTGTTGAGAAAAGGTCAAGAGATGACAGTTGAGGAAAAATGAACCAGAAGAGTCTTTGATTTTCTGAAGACTGATCGTCCCCAAAATCCAAAGTCAAGAAATAATCAATCAATGGCCCAAGAAGACCTTTTTCAGACACACATACAAATTTGGGCATCTGAGCATACAAAAAACCTTAATCCCAAAATTTTACAAATGGGTTCGCAGGCTAGCAGTAGTGTACAGTGTGAGAATGTAGCATTCTCGTAGGCTGGTCACAAGCAAAGTGCAAGAATCTCGCACTGGACTCAAAAGAAGAGTGTGAACTCAAGGAGTTCTCGCAGGCCCCAGAAGGGTTCAGTGTGAGAATTCCTGAAACTAGGCAAAATTTGGAAAAAAGACAAAAATTTTGAAGGGACTTCTAGACCCAGAGAGTCTGTCAAGGTCTTCTGAAGACTCAGAGATTGATAATAATGAAAAAGGGCGAGGTGAGAGAAAATGGCCAAGAAAAAACCAAGAAAAACCATTGAAACTGAGTTCTATCCCCAATGGAGTCACCAATTTTGTTATCGGACAAATCGGTAGGTGCGGAAACTAACAGATCTTCCTAGATCCACCTGTATCATATTAAATGGTCACAACTTATGGATCTTCCTAGATCCATCTGTATCATATTAAATGGAAATATAAGATTACAACCTGATCGCCTTGATTTCACAAGAAGGAGAGATGGTTACATGGATGAGGATGATCCCACCAAATCAGATAAGTCAGTAGGATGCCAACCATACGAATGCCAACTCATCTTCTAGAAGATTCCCTTCTAGAACCCTCGAGACTTCTTCTTTTCTCCAAGCTCATAAACAAGTTTGTACCCTGCCTATAGAGCAGCCTGCAAGAAGTTCACAACCTAGCTGTGGGTAGCCTGCGAGAATGAGACATTCTCACACCCCAATACATAGGTTTCCTGTGAACTCACTTCAAAATGTGTTTTCTAGAGGAATAAAGCAATCATGTTTCCCAGGCAAAATGTCCTTGCTGGGAGCCTGAACACAACCTTGTAGTAACATCACTAGAGTGACCAAAAATATGTGTAACAGGTCTACTGTAACTACTTTTCCTTGATGTGAGAAAATCATGACACAAAAAAGAGTGGACACAACTACACACATGGAATTGATCCAGCTATGGCCAAGTAGAAGGTTGTAATCGAGAGGAGTGTCAAATACCTCCACTTCAACATTGACCGTTTTGCCTTCTAACGTAATAGGAAACGAAGGGAGGACACCATAACACTTGAAACCAAATCCATTGAAGGCTTTGAGTGTGTTGTGGGATTTATTCAAAGGAGGAGAGTCGATGGATTTCCAGCAGGTAATGGACATGACACACGTAGAGGCACCCTCATCCATAACTGTTCTACAAATTTTTTTGTCGAAGAGAATAACTTGTATTTGGAATGTAGGTTGAGGGGGTAACCTTGGAATGCGATCTTTGAAGTCAAAAATTATTAAATTCGTATCTGTAGGGTCAATTCCACCAATAGCTTTTAACAGTGCCTTCTGTTGTATAGGAAAACTCTGAAGGACTTTGAGAGCTGACATTGCGAAGGGTGCTTGGGCCAGATCTTCAACAATACTGTAGTTATGGTCGACGCGTGCATGAGGATTGAAAGCTGATTTTTGAATAACACCCTTTGGGGGAGGGTGAATAACTGCATCTAGGCTCGGTCATTTGAGATGAAGAGGACTGTTGGTAGGTGGAGTCATGGGAGATGGTTGGACCAACAAAGGAGGTATTGCATCAACCTTCTCTTTGGAGGAAGGATAATCTTTGGCTCGAGTGGTAAGTGTGATGTCATTCTTCTTTGAATCACCTATACACATTAAGACATAGGATGTATTGGAGGGGGAAGGTTGGTGATGAATGACCAATTGGGTCTGTTGTTGAGAGGGGAAGGGTTGTGACAATATGGCTAGAGTGGGGGGTTTTGTGGTCCCTTGAAGGAACTTAGTAACCTCGGCTCATCATGGACAATCCTTAGTGTAGTGATCATCACCACAGATAAGACAAGGGTATCAGGGTTTGCGCTTATCCCTATCGTCAACAGGTGGTGTTTTGGTTTTCTCATATTGCGGGTTATTTTTATCCTCCTTGTTCTTACCCTTTCCTTTTTTGGATTTGTTTTTTCCAGTGGGGGTAGATTGAACAGAATTCACCTCAGAAGTATTTTCGGTGGGAGGGGTAGGAGATGGGGCATTTTGAACATTAGAATAAATGGGTTTGGGGTTGTTGCTAGAGGTTTGGATGGAATGAGGTTGGGCATGGAAAGTGCCAATCACACCATCAACTACATGAGAAGCAGTAGGAGTAGTTGAAGTAGTGGAATAGAAGGACAAGTTGAGCCAAGGAGTAAGTCGTAAAGAGTACTCATTTGTGAGTAAACAAAGTTGAGGTATTGAGCATGAATGATTGCTTGTTCTTCTATGACAAATCCACCCATGGAGATGTCACAAGCGATGTCGTTCATGAATGATTTCGTGAACCACTCTGCCAACAACTGTTCAAGAAGTTTGAGTTTGATGAGACGTCATCTCCCTCGCCACTCATGAATGTGATCAGAGATATGAGTGGCTTTGGTTTGTTTGAAAGAACTCAAAATCTCGATTCATGTTTTGTAGCGGATCGGTATCTGGTAGTGGGTGAGGAAATCCATAGTGAGGGTGTTGAAGTCAGTGAAGAAGCCTCATGGTAATTCTATATAACACTTCGCGGTAGAACCTGTGAGGGTTCGCTGAAAAAGATGTAAACGAATTGATTCATCCATCAAGGAGTTGGATGAGCACCAAAGGTGAAAAGTCATTACATGATTGTTCGGGTCCTCTCCTAGTTTACCATCGAATTTAGGGATGTCGGATGGTATTTTGGTCGGTATGGCGGGCCATTGAGGAGAGTGACAAATCAGATCATTTAAAATGCTCGACATAATAGGGAGGTCTAGGGTGGATAAGAAGGATAATTGTCTATTCACATGTGGGTACTGGTGACTTTGGGGAGGGAGTCCTATCGGTAGACCAATGGGACCATAAATAGTTTGCATATAATGCAAAGATCTATGCAGATTCGGTTGTTGGTGTGGAGGCAAGTAATTCATAGGGTTGTACCCTTGAACATTGGAGTGGGTTTGAGTGTTCGAGCCACAAATAGGATTAGACGTGCCTGGATATGGTTGGCTTGTACTAAGGGGTAAGACAGAGCTAGTTTGAGGTTGTTGTCCCCCAGTCTAGTGAAAATTATGTTGAATAAGATAATTCCAATACTGGGCCAAGGATGGAGGTATGTTTTTTCCATAGGGTGGGGTAGGTGGGGGTTTCCCCTAATCATGGGTTGAGTCCCAATTGGGTTTTGTCCTAAAAAAGGGGATTGGGTTTGGCTTCCTTGGTGAAATTTTCCACCAGCAGGAATCTGGTAATTAGGTGTGAAAGATGGGATAATGCCACTAGGATTAGTGCCTCCGATAGAGGATGGAAGAGGTCCTCTAAAATGGGGTCAAGGAAGTGTTGAAATAAAACCGAGAATGAGATGGTGCCCAAAAGGAGTGGAAACGCCAAGAATCCTAGATGAGGCTTGTGTAGGAGTGGGAATAGAAACATTCAATGCATGATATGTGGACAGAAGGGTTGGGGTGAATCTGGGTGAAAGCGGTGTGCCAATGGGGTCTTGGCTAGCCACTGTAATCTTGGTGTGGGGACTCATAGTATCTGGGACCATTGTGCAATGGACCATTTGTAGAGGGATAGTCAAGATGTGGTTATCCAATGGAGAATCTATACCAGGAAAATAATAGGCAGTAGTAAAAGGTACTACATCTGGATCAGATGTTTCGGGCAGCTCAAATGCGACAGTGATATCAACACCTGCTCCTGAGCCGAAGAGATCCCATCTAAAAATATTGGCAGTCCAAAAAGGATCTTGACCCTCAGGTCCTGTGAATGGTTCGACTGGTAATATAGAATACTGAACAACTATATCTCTAGAATAATTTACTCGAACAATACGTCTCTCAGAGTCGGGAGGAAGTTGGAAGTCGTCTCGAGAATTGGTAATTCAGAACCATTCTAGAAAGTTAGTTCTTTCCACTTGTGGAGTGGCAACGTCTTGTACTTCACTCTATTGAGGAGAGCCCTCCAGTGAGTTGGTAGGCAAGGGTTGAGAACTTTCCAGATCTTCTGGGGGTAGGCATTCCATTCTACATGAACGACGTGGATTGTCAATTGTGATCGAGTTAGAATCTTACGAAAGAAATTATATGGCCAACTTGGGTAAACAAACAACATGCACTAGTAAAATCTAGGAAGAAAAAACAAGCAAACAAGACCTTCCAATTCCGAAGTCACTAGTTGGTGATGAAATCCAATGTCATGACGACAAGACAAGAAGGGGTTGGGAGAGGGTGGGAAAGTTACATTGACGACCTGCTTAACGGACTTACACCCTGGTGCAAGCTCCCATACATAATCGTGGGTATACCCTCCAAGGAGCCCGAGTGAGTGTGGCCAACGTCAATTCCAGGTACCGTGAAGACTTACCCCTTCACAGTCACCTTGTGTAAGACCCTGAAAAGATAGGCTACTAAGGTGACCACCAACAACAATAATTCATGGGGGAACAATCGACAGTCCGATCCACACGCAAGGGCAGGGTATCTAGCTCGAAATCAGCTTGAGAGGCTTCCACTCATCATTGTGGGTATACCTTCAAGTGGCCCCCATAATACGTGAAATCTCTACATCGATATCAACAAAGCAGGGTGAGTAACTCTGTCAATATCGATGTGACCTCAGGTTTGAACCTTGTGTGAGAAGGGCTTCCCATGACAAAATGTTGCAAATGGAATTTGACACTTGTTATCAGAAGATACTATTGTGTGTTTTGTGCTTTGGAGAGTGTGTCTCACTACCTATTGATCCAGATTATTTTCGGCACGAAATGAGATCGGAGATATAATAAAGAAATGTACAGAGATATCGTAGATATTCAATAATATAACAGAAATGTATCAGAGATGTAACCATAAACACAAATATACAATAATACACAATTTTTATTAATGAAAGAAATGTACAGAGAATGTAAAAATACAGAGTGAAAGACCCGCTAGAATGGTGGCAACTTATCTCTGAGAAGAGATGTGACGGCTACTCGCATTCACAAGAATATGATTACAATGAGGCTCTGAAGGCCTTTTTACAATAAGAAGGAATTCCAAAAACCATAGACATCCAAAAACCTAACCCTAGGAGATGAAGTGTCAAAAGTCATGTGGGCCCCGTTTGGGTAAGTGAGTACATCAACTTCCCGGGGTCGTAACTTTTGCATACGATCTTCGTTTTAAGCGTGTGATAGATTTTTGGAAAGGTATCATCGAGGAGATTCATTTTGGGGGATCAATTATGCCTTTGGATATCATTAAGAACCTAGATCTTGAAAAACCTTCATTTGGACCCTCAAAATGGCCCCGGAAGTTAAAACCTGCTAAAAATAGTAAATTGCCAAAATTGCCAGAAAACTGTTTTGAGCCATTTGGAAAAGGTGGGTGGCCACTGATAGCCACCCAGATTACCTATTCCAAATCTCTATCCTAGCTAATGTTGGTGTAAAAGATCCCTAGAAAAAGTTACTAGTTGAATTTTAAAGTTGTGCAATATTATTAAAGGTTGTTGTTACTCAAAAGGAGACGGAAATGAAACTGATGTTGTGTGAGACTCTGACCCAACAATGCGTAAGTAGGAATGAATGGTACAAATTTTTTTTTGATGAATCCTATTTACAGGAGGGAGAGAGGAGTTTTCTAGAACAACATGAACTATGATGCATGATATTCTTTGAAATGTAATATCAAACAATCATGAACAATGCAAATTCTCTATTTGCTCTCTTTCAATACTTGAATGCCAATATTTTCAAATAAACAGTTGCTCAAAAAAAAAAAATGTCTTTAATTTTTATTAGAAACCAAGCAACAGGGATGGAAATAAGAAAAAGTAAGCAACCAATGGAAAAGAAATACACAACAAACATCCAAATCGATCTTTCAATGAAGACAAAAAATAACAAACTGACAAGACCACTCTCTTCAAATGCACATGGGTAACAATTTTCCAAGTAAAAATCAATTGAAAAGGACAATTAATCTCAACTTTTAATCCAATCAAAGGCTACCAACTAGACAAGCACTTAGATTTCAGAATCGAAGATTATACCCTTGTTAAGAAAAGGTCAATAGGTAAAAATTGAGAAAAAATGAACGAGAAGAGCTTTCAATTTCCGAAGACTAATAATTCACGAGATTTGAAGTCAAGAAACATTCAATCACTAGCTAGAGAAGTTCTTTCCAGACACACCAACAAATCCGGGCATCTGAAGACACAAAAGACTTAAACCAAAATTTTCACACGTGAGTTCGCAGGCTCGCAGTGGGGTACAATGCGAGAGTCAAGTATTCTCGCAGAATAGACACAGACAGACTATGAGAATTTTGTACTGAACTGAATATCAGGGTGTGAACTTTAGTGATTCTTGTAGGCTTCAGAAGGGTGCAGTGCGAGAAGGTCTGTAATCAGGCAAATTTTGGAGAAAAGGAAAAAATTCTGAGGGAACTTCTAGATCCAGTGAGTTTGGAAGGGTCTCCTCAAGACTCAGAGATTGATGGGGAATGTAAAAAGGTAGGTTAAGATAAAATGGACAAGAAAAAACCACTAAAATGGGTTGTCTCCCTAGTGGAGTCGTTAATTTTGTTATCGGATAAATCGGTAGGTGCGAACACTAACACATCTCCCTAGATCCACCTGAATCTAGAACAAAATAGGACAGGACATGACTCTTTCCCTAAGTTGTAATCATTGAATCTACTAATAGGAAGGAACGAGTGGCATACCTTTATATCGCTTCCTTAGGTCTCTATTGTTCCCGCTTCGCTCTGGTGCTCTTGTGAAATTAGGTCCAAGACAACACAAACTAGCCAAAGTGAAGATAGCAAAGTATATTCAATGTCAACCTATGCATATGATCAAGTATTTATGTAATAAAATAAGAGTGATTTTATGGGAAAGGGACATGTCACTGTATTATATTAAATGAAAGTAGAAGATACAACCAGATCGTCTTGATGTCACAAGCTTCCTTTCAGTGACCCTTGGTTCCAACACACACACTTTCTCTACATATGCATGAAGAAGGTCCAATACAACTTGATAGACCAAATGGAGAATTCAAGCTACTATCCAAGTAGAATTCTTCCCACAATTCTTTCACCAATTCTTCATTCAATCTTGCTTAACCTTTTCCATGAGAAGACTTTCAATATATAGGAGAAGGAGAGATGGTTAAATGGATAAGGATGATCCCACCAAATTTGAGAAGTCAATAGAATGCCAACCATGCGAATGGAAACTCATTTTCTAGAAGATTCCCTTTTAGAACCTTCGTGACCTCTTCTCTTTTCCAAGATTAAAAATAGGTTCGTACCCCACCTATAGAGAAGACTGTGAATAGTTCACACCCTAAGTATGGGTTTCCTGCAAGAATAAAGCATTTTTGCACCTTATAACATAGGCATCCTTCGAACTCATCCTAAAAAAGTGTTTTTGGAAGAAGACAACAGTCACTTTTCTCAGGCAAAAAGTCCTTGTTGGGAGCTTGAATACATCACTGTAGAGACATCACCAGAGTGACCAAAATCATGTGTAACAGAGTCTATTTCAACTCATAAGCTCAGAAGAGATAGCATAAAATTTCCATTTGCAAGGTGTGCATAATCGACAGCAAGAAGCTAAGTCTTGTGTAAGAATCTGTTGCAAGGAGTGCATAGATATGAAATTCGACTAAGTGTTGAAGTAACCCTTTAAGGAGTCAAAGGGTTTGAAGGAAAAATCTCATGAGAGATAGCGAGATAAATCTTCAAGGGAAACAAAGTTCTGAAGATTATACGAGTCATCGACTAAGATCCGTTCAAGGGGGAGCATGATTATTCTGGATCATCAAATCTGAGCAAAGTGCATGAGATTTAGCCTTTGTGTGCACCTAGGAGGAGAAATCGCCGAAGAGCTGAAGAAGATACTGGTCGTTGGTCACCAGGGGGTTACGTGTCAACAGATATGAGCCTTCGGGAAAAATTACTTCAAAGATTTTAGTTGAGATTTGAAACTTCCAAAACCCGAAGTGAATCTGGGTCGTCAGATCTAGAGGGACGCGTGGTGGTAGATCATGAGCTCAAGGAAGAAGCAAAGGTGGAGTGTTGAAACTCCCGAAGTTTGAATAGCTAAAGAGTTGGAGGAGGTGTCAATTGATTGTGTACTTGGGGTAAAACATTACAGGAAAATGAGAGCATAGAGGAGTTGAGAATTGAAATTTTTGAAACCTGAGGATACAATGCATCATAGTCGTCCTATTCATAAGGACACGAGACAAAAATCCATGGAATCCGGGTAAAGACCCTAATTAAATCATAGTCATCAAATTAAGGAGGACACACGGTGCAAATCTGGGCACTCCTTGTGAAGACCCAAAGTGAATCTTAGTCGTCCAATTCATGAGGACACATGGTAGAAATCTGCGCACTTCGAGGTAAAGTGAGTGGGTAAGAGTTGAGAAAATCGAAGTCTGAAGACCCAAAGAAATCACAACCATCTATCTGCAAGAGACACGTGTTAATAGATCATGAGCTTTGGGTGAAATAATTATGGAGAAAGTAAGGTTTGAGAGTTGAAAACTTTGAAACCCGAATTGGTGAAGAAAATCACAACCGTTGATTTGAAAGGGGGACACGTCAACAGATCGCAGAGATCTAGGAAGGCGTGATCCAGAGAGAAGGAAGGAAAGGATACGAACTTGAACTGTTGATCAAGAGGCTCCACCCAATATCGCAAGATCAACGGTCACGTAGGATTGCGGGGACAGAAAGTGCTCAAAATTTAAAAATTTGAGAGTGGGCTGCAATCGAAACCACGGTATTGCAAAAGGGATTCATGGTGATTGGTAGTGAATTGCGGGGAGAAAAGCGGGTTAATCCCAAACCGAGAGGTCGAGAAACCTCGAGGAGAGAAGTGGGGGCTTCATCATTCTCTCTCTCTCTCTCTCTCTCTCTCTCACACACACACACACACACACACACACACACACATACACACACAACCCTCTCTCTCTCTCACCCCTCTCTCTCTCTTTCCATTTCTCTACCTCCATCCCTCTCTCTCACTCTCTATCTTATCCACACCTCTCTCTCGCACTCCCCATCCCCCTATCTCACTATCTCCCCATCTGTCAATATCTCTCTCTAAAGATACGGGGAGATAGAGCACATGAAAGAAGAGGGAGGTAGGGGGGGAGAGATAGAGAGAGAGAGAGAGAGAGAGAGAGAGGAAAAAGGGAGAGAGAGAGAGAGAGAGAGAGGAGGGGGGGAGGGAGGGAGGGACAAAGGATGATGAGAGAGGAAAGGGGGGAGGGAGGGAGGGACAAAGGATGATGAGAGAGAGGGAGGGAGAGGGAGGGAGGGATGCAAAAAGGATGATGAGAGAGAGAGGAGGGAGAGAGAGATAGGCCTAGAGAGATAGAGAGATATGGATGGACACATAGAGAGAGAGAGAGGAGGGAGAGTTGGATAGCCAGGGAGAGGAAAAGAAGGAGAGAGGGGAATAATACTAGAGGGGAGAGAGGGTGGGG
>JASDQU010374821.1:63841-82782 GCA_032191745.1 Picea mariana | reverse complement strand
AATCTTTGGGTTTGAAGAATTTTTTCGATTCCATTAGCATGGATGGGGCATGCAAGAGAACATCAGGGGCACTAAAAGTATTGGTATTGATGCAAGTATCACTACTACATATGACCAAATTTTCCACAGTTTTTCATTGTTATTGCCACACATATCCACGAAGGCAAACCATTTTCTTCATGGTTGGAAATATAGAGGTGCCCATCTTGCCAACTAGCCTTACGTTGCGTTTGAGTGCCCATCTTGCCAACTCACCTTGTGTTGTGTTTGGGCACCCATCTTGCCAAATATCCTCTCGTTGTGTTTGGGCACCCTACCTCGTTTTCACAATGACTCCTCTTTTGGGTGTAAATTCTAACCTTGTACAATATCTACTGCAAACAGATATTCAGAAAAAGAACAGAAAAGATACAATGGAAAATACAAACATTACACAGAGATTTTTCCCCTGGAAACCCAAACTGGGAAAACCATCATATTCTATATTATTCATAATGTTACAATGTTTACAATACAAAATACATATAGGAGCTAGTGGCATCCAAAAACCTAACCCAATGACCTGGATTAGTCCAAAACCCTAATTCCTTAACCGAAAATAGAAAACCATCGGCAAAGAAACCATGTGCTAAAAAACCACTTAAATATAATGCGGTCTTGAGGCAGAAAAATGTGGTCCTGATGCAGAATATAACACACACCCAACATTTGGTGCCAATCTTTCCAAGTTTCCTTGCCTTTGCACGCCCAACTTGCTGACTTGCCTTGCCTTTGCACACCCAACTTGCTAACTCGCCTTGCCTTTGCATGCCCATCTTGCCAACTCGCCCTTCCTTGCCTTCTGGAAACCCCAATTTTTTTCCCACATGAGTTGTGTCGCTGGCTCTTCAGTTTTGTTGGTCAGGGGCACATCTTGTGAAATAGAATTTCTCTGCCTTTGCACACACTGCTTGATTTTCTTCATGTTTCCTCATGTGGTTTCCCATCTTTCCAACTCACTTTTCCTAGCCTTTTGCCTCCCCTATTTACCAACTATGCATGCCTTGCATTTGGACTCCCTTCATTGATGTGGGCTCTCCCTCTTGTCATGCCTCCGGGTGCCTATCTTTTCAACTTGCCTTGGTGTGTCATAGTGAAACCCCATCTTTGCGTTGGATTTGGGAAGCCCCAAGTTTCTTCCCAGATGTGAGTTGTGTCGTTGGCTCCTTGGTTTTGTTGGTTGGGCGCTCCTCTTTCTTACTCAACTTGCCTTTGGGTGCCCCTCTTGCCAACTTGCCTTGCGTTGCCTCTGGAAACCCCAAGGTTTTTTCCCACCACACTTGTCCTGCTAGCTATTTTGGTTTTGTTGGTTGGGCGCTCCTCTTTCCAACATGGCTTGCCTTTGGGCACTCCTCTTGCGAACTTTATGCAACTTTATGCAAACTGCAACTTATGCAACAATGCAACTTATGCAACTATGAAACTATATGCAAGTTCATGCAACTATGGAACTTATGCAACTTATGCAACTATGGAACTTATGCAACTTTATGCAACTACACAACTTTATGCAACATGCAACTATGCAACTTATGCAACTATGCAACTTATGCAACTTTATGAAACTATGCAACTTTATGCAACTTTATGCAACAATGCAACTTATGCAACTTTATGCAACTTTATGCAACATGCAACTTATGCAACTTTATGCAACATGCAACTTATGCAACTTTATGGAACTTATGCAACTTTATGCAACATGGAACTATATGCAACTTATGAAACTATATGCAACTATATGCAACCTATGCAACTATGCAACTATATGCAACTTACGCAATTATATGAAACTATATGCAACTATATGCAACTATATGCAACTATATGAAACTTATGCAACTATATGCAACAATGAAACTTATGAAACTATATGCAACTATATGCAACTTTATGCAACTATATGCAACTATATGCAACTTATGCAACTATATGCAACTATATGAAACTATAAAAGAGATGACTCACACCCCAAAGCATACCAAGATAACAATAATGGGATGCCAAGTATGGTATGAATCAAGTAAACAAGGACCCCAATAATTTTGTTACATACAATAGAATCAAGTATATTCTCCAAGCAAAGCATGGGTTCCCTAAATATTTGCTCGCTAACTTATCTTCTCATTTTTTCAAGTGTTGGTACCACAAACTTATATTCGCATGATAACTTATCTTCTTGTTTTAACGAGTGTAGGTACCACCAAATAGGTATCTGTTAGATCTATATTACTCGAGTGATGATCAAGATATACTAGGAGAGGTTGAAAGTGAGACATGTTGTACTAGATCTACTGGTTCTAGATCAACTAGATCTGAAAAGATAAGGAAAAGATTCCGTATACGCATGCAATTTTTTATTTCCAACGAAGGGTCATGTAATTATGATGCTGAGAGCATAGGTGACATTGAGTTTCCCTTGAGGTATAGACATCTAGTGCAACGCTGGGAACCTAAGGAGCTACCTAAAGTGGACACATATTTCTTCATCAATGGGAGGATGTATCGCATTGCTCCTTCGTCCTTACATGTATTAGGGTTATTTTCCATGGATGGAATAAAGGTCGGCTATGGCACTGTAAATGAATTGATGGAGTATGTCGGACCATTATAAAAATACAATCACTGGTTGATGTTGGTTCGATATACACGAAGTATGCAGAGATACGGAGTTGCCGCAAATTATATACAACTAGTAGATAACAATCAAAATAAAGGGGCAACTATGTATATTGATGGAAGTCCAAAATCTATTGGAAACATTGTGGGCATTATAAATAGTACACGATGAGAGGCAACGACTAAGAAACTGAATTGCATATTTGAGGGATGCGAAGGAAATCGTATATTTGTATGTGCAACAAAAACAATAGTTCCAAGTGAAGAGTTGTTGATCGATTACAACTTAAATCAAATAGATGGAGGGGGTGCGGCTATGGGGGAAAATATATTACATACCATTCAATTCAACCTTTGATCAATCATTGTTATAATTTATCACTGCAATATTTCATTTTTTTACTGCATATATTTCATTATTTATTTTCTGATATTACTGCAATATTTCATTTTTTTAATGTTACAATTACTTTCATAACTCTTGTTGATTAATTTATTGTGTCAACATCTGTCCAGGGTGACCGTGGAAATGCACTCGATGTGCCTCAGCAGGTAAATGTTAAATATAGTAACAACTTATGACAACAACAACTAAATTTATGAAATTTCATTAATTTTTTTTTCTGATATTACTGCAATATTTCATTTTTTTAATGTTACAGGTGAATTTCATAACTTTTGTTGATTGATTTATTATGTCAACTTTTGTCCAAGGTGACCGTGTAAAATCACCTGCTACATTTGTCCAGGGTGACCGTGGAAATTCACTCACTGTGCCTTAGTAGGTAAATGTTAAATATAGTAACAACTTATGACTACAACAACTAAATTACTGAAATTTCATTATTTATTTTCTAATATTACTGCAATATTTCATTTTTTGAGTGTTACAGGTGAATTTCATAACTTTTGTTGATTGATTTATTGTGTTAACTTCTTTCCAGGGTGACCATGGAAAATCACCTACTACATCTGTCTAGGGTGACCGTGGAAATGCACCCACTATGCCTCAATAGGTAAATGTTAAATATACTAACAACTTATGACTACAACAACTAAATTTCTAAAATTTCATTATTTGTTTTTCTATTACTGCAATATTTCATTTTTTAATGTTACAAGTGAATTTCATAAATTTTGTTGATTGATTTATTGTGTCACCTTCTGTCCAGGGTGACCGTGGAAAATCACTCGCTACGTTTGTCCAGGGTTACCGTGGAAAGGCACCTGCTATGCCTCAATAGGTAAATGTTAAATATAGTAATAACTTATGACTACAATAACTAAATTTCTCAAATGTTAAAGTTCATTTCATTAATTTTATTCATCAATGTATTTTGGCATGGTCAACGTGGGAAGGCACCCACTGAGGATCTTGATGAGGATGAAATATTTTATTCCATTGACCCAATAGCAACTGTTGCAAAGACCTTGAAGAAGGAAAACATAGAATATTTGGGTTTGTTTTGCAAAAGACCCCTGACACAGGAGGACAGGGAAAGAATTGCAGAACTACAAAGTCTAATAACTAATTTTGGGGTAGTGGTATCTTCACATATTTTTATCAGCTATGACAATTTCATATCTATTTTTTTGTTTTATATTTTCTATATGATCCGATAAAGTAAATTTTTCCATTTGTATGAGTTTTTAAACAAGGAAGACATCCACGAGTTGGTCAAGAAAGGTACAACACATGTTATATTATTAGTGAAATATGCTCATTTATGTTTTTATTTCTTGTTTTAAGTAACAATTCTGATATCTATTATTTTTCAAAAATTCCATATATAGGCTACCTGACACCTCCAAAGAAACCAAGGCTAGAATGGAAAAGAACAGGAAACATAAACTAGGCCTGAGTGGCTATGTAAAACTAAAATCCTGAATCATAAGAATTAAATGATTAACTGTGGTTAATATTTATTTAATAGTAGCGAACACATCTGTTTTTGTTATTGGTAATTTTAATGGTGTTATGCATTGAAGTTAAATATGTTTAACACTGTTGACATCGAGGAGGACCTAAATCTTGGTTACAAGCACGGTTTTATAAGTGTGATTGAATATAGGAAAATCTTGGGGCAGACTCCAATCTCCCCAGCCGCGCAAGTAAATAAAATTAATAAGGAAACCACAGTAGCATGCTTGTAAAGTCTATTCATATTTTATTATATCACCCTTAACTAAGTATTTATGTTTGTTTTCAAGCAACAGTGCAACCACAAAAATGAATCTAGTGGTATTCAGTAGACACCATGTCATACAAGGGTGCACATGTCCAACGATAGTGGGGCGCAGAGTACCCATTCTGGTATGTATGCTTCATAATTAGAAATATTTACTGTGATTGTAGATATTTATTTCCCGACTTCTACTTATATATTATCTTCTTTAAATGGAAGAGCATGTAGCTCATGAGGGTGAACTGCAAGAGTAACCAAGTGGACAAGAAATTAACGCACTAATTGTCAGAGCTACACAGACAGGTAAAGAGCAATAGTGTAATGTTAATCAAAATAATGAGTTAGTTATTTCAATTGTATTTCAACATATCGATATGATCATTTTTGTTGTTGTAGTTCACGCCCCTACATAGATGCCTTGACACCCTTCTCAACGACGTACCAGAAGTATGGTACATGAGCACATGGAAGAACAAACAATAGAAGGACAGGGCGCAAGAAATACAATGTCAAAGGATGATTATGTTACCCCAATAGTCAATTTTTTAATGTAAAAAAACATAAATCAAAGAAAAATTAGATGTATAAATTCATGACTTGTATTTGGATGTTTATTGATGTTTCTAGTATGAAACATTGTTTATATGAATTATAAAATTATGCTTCAATGTTTATATGTTCATATGTTTTGATGACTATCCTAGTTATGCATGAATGTCTATATGTTTTCTATATAAACAAAATCATTTGTTGGGTATGGGGAATTGAGAGTGATGTGAGGGGGGGAGGGGCCATAGGAGCTTCCACCTTCACATGGTTGGCCCTGTTCAATAGAGAATAACCTATTCTCGAAAAAAAGAGAATCTCATTAAGGTATGCGACCACTTAAGTTTTTTCTAGAGTATTTTACTTAACTAAATGGCTGTTTATTTGCTTATATATTATTTACTCATATAAAAAATTTGTTTTTTATGATTCATGCAGGTCTTGGTGATGGAAATTCATCTCATGGACAACCCTTATCAAGTTGTATGGGCTAATGTATCTGGTGAAAGGACAATTATAAGGTAAGAGTTTTGACGTATTTTTTAAAGTAGGCTTTATACTAGTAAAAGTTCACAATCCTCTAGAAAGGATAGAATTGCATTTTTGGTAGACAAGCATCAATGTTTTTTAACAAACTATGAATCATAGACTGTGGGAAAAACCTTTTTTTTTTGTATTCTTACATTGACCAATACAACTATAAAAAAAATTTAGTACAAAATCTTAACCACACACACACACACACACATGAACCCTAAGTAAACAAATGAGAGAAGAGAAAGGGAGAATATGTATTGATAGGAGTGAATGAAGATAATAATAATATGAATAATGGAGTGGAGAGTGCACTATATCCTAGTTGAATGATACTTTCATCCAACATGTCTCATTCCATATTTTCAATCTCTCTCGTTTGATCATAAGGGTATCTATAGGGATTTATGTTGGCAGAGATACTACATGGTGTAAGTTTAATGGTATGTTCAAAGATATCATGAAAAAGGAAACCTTGTGGGAATTTCATGAAACACCATGTCATGCTTACCGAAGTTATGTTTATATCTAAATGAACATTTCCTACTTTAAGTTGGGCTTCTATTCAATGAATATTAACAATAACTCCATTAACATGTTTTGAGGAGCTTCTCCATTTTATGTGAGCTAATCACTTGAATGGGTAGAGCCTTTAGGCCATTAATTCCCCATGGTTCATGGACATTGTACCCAATGATTTAAGCCATTGAACCCCCAAAACCACCCTTTCAACAACAATGGTGTAAATGGAAATTGATAATTTGTAATCTACTTAGTTTAATGTTGTGGCATTTTCCTCCATTTACAACCACCACTTGAAAGTTTATAAATGGGTGTGTAACATAATTCGGTTTGTATACCATATTTTTGTTAATGAAGGTGTGGGTACTACCTAAGTCGATAAGTACTATGACATTTTGGTTGTTGATGTATCCTACAATTTTAACGGTTTTAGGCATGTCAATATCTTCCAAGGAATTCATCAATATGGTGTAAAATTTTGCTTCATTATTTAATGAGCACTCAAACTATTCTCACAGATCCTATTGAGGTTCCTCGTCATCCTTGTCATTATTCTTGAGGTGAATAGTATTTATTTGGAACATTTTTTCCACCAATACCATTTTTTATTACACCCAAACCAAAATCCCTTAGCTCGTATCTTTTCCATTGCCTTTATCATGATTATGGTGTGCTTACACATTTTTGTGTTATTTAGAACATATCTATCATTACTTTAGGCCATGGATCCTATGAGAGCCTTATGTTTATATACATTATTAGATTCAATATAACAAGCTAACTTGATGGATTTGACCATAATAGTTGGGACCTATATTCTAGTTTAAATTTTGGGTTACATCATTTAAGCCATGAAAGTAAAGGCCCTGTTAGAATCTAGATATGCACCTTTGTTTTTTAGGCACTAACTATTGAAAAAGTTGTAGATCCAAAGGTTTTTCTTCTATAACATTGCATGAGAATGATGGGGACCATTAAACCTTAATTTTTTCAAGGTTTATGTTCATTAAAAGTTTAAGCTCTCTATTGTTCCTTACTTCTAAATTAAATGGATATTTGTTGGATGATAAAGGCATCATCACATAATCTTTTTGTTGAGAGTGAAGTGACAGTATGGGTATGCACTCTTAAAGTATTCATGCTCTTTTCAAACCCATCTAGCATACACGAGGATGATATTGAATATGGATGACCTAACCTATCATCGTCAATAAGCCTAGCAAGTGTATGAGCTAGCTAATTGTCTGAGGTTTGTGCCTATTGGTTGGATGTCATTTGGTCATGTACAAGCTAACTACTTGTCTGAGGTTTGTACCTATTGGTTGTCAGGAAGTCAGATGAATATGAGTTACAACTCTAAGTCCCTTTTATATTACTAAGGCCTATTGTCATTCGTGAAGCCTAGCGTGCCAGCTACATACCTACCATTGAAGGGAAAAATAACTTATTAAAATTCATATCTTATTTCTCCCTTTCATGTCATGAGTTTCTTAGTGACTTGTTGGCTAGAAAAACCAACAAAAATCTTTTTAAGCTCAAAAGGTTCACAACTTGGAGCCTAAAAGGATCATCCAACAATATCTTTTCATATGCTAAATCCTGAGTGTTGATCATATAAGATAAATATTTTTATCCCTACAAACCCATAATGGATTTCACCCTTTGTAATATCCTAACTTCAAAAATCTTCCCACAATCCCAACACCTTACAATAAATTGTATTTCGTATATTTCTTAGGTTCATATATATTAGAGGATTTCTCTCTTTATGTATCCCCCAAATTCCTTAATCATCCCACATATCTAGCACTTAGTTCTTCATTAGATTTTATATTATTTTTAGGTCCATTAAGTTAGGAGGATTTGGTTCTTTATGCACCCTAGTACAAAATCCACCTATATACTTGACTCATGACATTATATTTATTCCATATACTTTTGGGTCCATCAAGATAAATGAGGAAATTAAGCATTGCAACTCCCCATGCTCTCATTCCCCAAATTGTCAAGAGTCCTTACATGTGGTTGAAGGGAATAAGATGTGGTTTGTGTAAAGGGGAACATGTAAATGTTCCACATTGTAGGGAATTTTAGTTTCAACAAGAATCAAATCCTTCTATGGGTACCTAGTACACAATACAAATGGAGAAGAAATGGATGCTCTTTTATCGATTTGGTTTACTCATCATGATGCATTTGAATTGAGATCCTTGGAGGGCGTATTCATTGTCTTTGCATGATCTTGTTTGGTGGACATATTTGGAAGAACAAGACTATCTTGGGCTTCCTTGGGGCTTGAAGCCCAAAGGTTGGATACCAAGGCCCACACACTAGATGATGATGACATGCCTTTGGAGGCCTAAGAGACACCTTGGAGGATATCACCTATCCCCTACAATCCAA
Source organism: Picea mariana (assembly GCA_032191745.1). Taxonomy (NCBI): domain Eukaryota; kingdom Viridiplantae; phylum Streptophyta; class Pinopsida; order Pinales; family Pinaceae; genus Picea; species Picea mariana. Next base: position 73,933 of record JASDQU010374821.1, on the reverse strand, counting down.
ACAACTTTCCTTTGGAGGCCAAAACATCACCTTTGAGGGCTTGACGTCACCCTAGAGCTAGGGTTTGGTGGTGATTGAAGACACTTGGCCTTTGGAGGCCTAGCGCATTCATATCCAACTCAACGAATTGACCCCTTAGAGGGATATGTGTGGAAATAGAAATATAGAGTGGAGGAGTTAACTTGTTCAAGCTTTCTTTTAATTCAAGCTTGCTCCATTCATTTTATGCACCTTGATATAGAGTGTTGGAGTTAACTTGTTCCCTTCACAAGCTTTCTTTTATTCTAAGAACCTATTGACCTTGAGTGGTGCATTGCTTAAGTGTAGAATATTCAATTTGATCACCCCAAATTCATTCCACTATCAAGAGGGAAGAGGGGTGTTCCACAACAACCCTAGTTCAATTGAGAGGCCATTTCACATTAACAATAAATTTGGTTTTCTAAGGATTTTTTTGTTGTTGTGTCTATAAACTATAATCTTTTTCTATCCAATAGATAGCACATTGTCATAGTACACCATTCTCAATAAAAAACTCACAATATTTTTATCTCATCCACTCTTTTGATTGCTTACTAGATTCACAATATTTGACTTGCAAGTTTTGTTGAGATTATGTAAGCAATTTTCCTTTTCAACTTATGAGCATAAATCCCCAAGTCTAAGAATGGATCAACGAATATGTTAGCCTCTAAAAATATTCCTATGTCCAAAAAGAATTCACAGACTTCTTCAAAGATAACTATGCTTTTTACTATGCATTTTAGAAGTGTTATTTATTGATAATCATGTATTATTTTCCCTTGAGAAAGAACGCGCTGCACATTCATCCATGTTGCATGGGGTTGATCATGTAGAGACCTTCCAATTACCATAAGAACAAGCAGTAACCGTTTGTGTTCTACTATTGACTACAATGGAATTGTTTCTAATTTGTAGCATTTGATTTAATGAAGGAACAAGTAAATCTTTGACTATGTTTTAATTTGATGTTTTTTTAATGGATTTATGCTTAAATGCACAAAATCATAAAATGGACATAACATTTGGCTCTCTAAAAAATGATAAGCCAAACTAGCTCTTTGTTGTAGTTGTGTATGTGCATCTTCATTGTCTTGAAAATTAGGTCTATGTCATCCAATGTTGTCCCACAATGTATCCAAAAGTCCCTTGAGAAAGGAGCACATGTTATTAACCTCTTGCTACTGGTGATAAAGTTTGAAAATAATTGAATATCTAATTAACTTAATTTGTAGATTGTCTTTTTTTTGTTGAGTTTCAACAAGTAATGAAAAATGTCAAAAACAATGATAGTATTCATGTCCAAAAAAATATTATGGCTCTACAACATCATAAAATTAAATCGTAAGTGCCATATGCCTTTGAATTAAGTTGTAAGTGCCATATGCCTTCTCACAGTTTCCTAGGTTTATTGGCTTCTCAATTTCATGCTTCCCTAAGTCTATATCGCTTCAAGGTTCCTTCACTCTGCATTGTTTATAGTACGTTGTAACATGTGTTTTAGGAAAGACAATCATTGATGACCTTACAATGACACATTGTATCCATCCATATTTGCAAGGAAAATGACTCAAGAGACTTCTAATTGTGCTTCAACTTAACAAATCAACTGTTCACATGTCGTTGTGTGTCACCAAATAGAAGTATCGTGCTACTTCATCAAGATTTCTTGAACTTGTTGCTTAATAAATTTTAATGGTTTTAACTTTAGATATAGGTGCATTGTAATTTTTGTATTTATTCCCTTGTCTTATTACTACATGACCATTACCTAGATTTTGAACCTTTTGGATATTGTTGCAACTCTCACTCCAATACTAGCGCAATCAAATTGGTTGATTGTAACATATATGGGTTCTACCTATGTGCCCATGTCTCAATATCTTGATAAGAAAACATATATTAGACCCATGAATTCTCTCCTAACCTTGGAATTATAGAAATAAGGGTTATCTTTGATCAATAATTGTTCCTTTGCTTTGTAGGTTGACTGATCGACATAGCCTGAAACTAGCTATATTCAAGTTGCATGACCAAATTTTCCACAGTTCCTCGAATGGATGGTGAGAAAGTTGATAGGTGTGAGAATTTGGAGTTGATATGCTTCCACGCCCACTTCAAAATTGACATGGAAGATTCAAATGGATGGCGAGAATGTTGGTAGGTGTGAGAATTTGGAGTTGATATGCTCTCACACCCACTTCAAAATCGACATGGAAAATTGGGCGTTGTCTAACTGTTCTACAAAATGTTTTTTTTAGCTAGAATCTGATGACATAAATATTCACAAAATCGATATTTTTTGTTTTTTAAAGTCCATTTTTGAATATAGAAATGCAGAAACTTAATGATGCTCTCATGATTCTCTAGTGATAGTTAAATACACAAAACTTGCTAATAATCTTGAGATTGCCTATTTAATGTTGGAAAATGAGATAGTAGATGCCCTCATATAGGACCATGTTTCAAAATCATAACTGATATTTTCGTATCCACACAAAAGGATGTGACAAGAGATTTATTAGAAAGCAGAGGAAAACTATCATTTTTTTTTAAACCTACAGAAGGCATGACAATAACGACGATAAGATCATCGCAAGTATGGCATCTGTGTCGCAAGCTATTGATAGGTGTTTTTACTCTTCCATGCCTGTTCATCGCTATTGTGCTACTTGCCATTCTTTAACCATCACAAGTGTGGCATTTTTGTCGCAAGTAAGTGGTGGGGTTTTATAAGTACACATTTTTTCGTCGCTATTGCCACAATTTGTTTGTCGAAAAAAGTGTGCCTCTTTTTAATATGGTGACACGTGGCAGTCTGATTTCATCGTTGTTTCCATGAAAAATGAATGCGTGGATATAGCGACAAAAAAAGTACCTTGAAAAAAATTGTTTTCCTTCGTGGAAAGTGCGACGGATATGTGTGGCAATAGAAACGAAAAACCATGGAAAATTTGGTTATATGTAGTAGTGTCTGTGCATTTATTTATTACATCTCCACTCTCATTTCGTGCCAAAAATAATCTGGATCATGAGTCGAGCTAAAATACATTTTGTTGAATACAACATGATGATATGTACACTATATTTCTACTTACAAAAAGAAAGCAAGCACATGTGCTCTAGAAGGAGCTTATTTATGTACAATCCTAGACTATCTAATTTTTTACAATGTGCTAGGTGAAAGAAAACTCCCACCATAGCCACCCAGACTATTTGGTAATATAATTCCTCCTTTCACTGCCAATTATCCACAAAAGGTAAGGGAAGTATGACAATAGAATGAAAAGATGTTTTGGAACACTGACAGTACCCCCAAATGATGATAAGATGAATAACTTTGCAGGGTCCAATGCTCTTGGAGAACTCAACTCCATATATAACCCTACAGGGTCATAAAGTTTATGATAAGGCACACTAAACTAGTAAGAAATTATCTCCTTCATTGCATCATTGCTTACCTGTTGTTTGATGTTCTCAGCATGTACATGTGGGTAAAGGATTGATGCAGGTTGGCTAATCCCAGGTGATATTTGCTCATTTACCAGTGCTGAACATGAGATGAGATGCACATTTAGCTCTTCCTTTTCTTTTTCATGCCCCCCCCAATGATCAGGTTCATAATTATCATACACAGGAACCATGCTACAAGGCTCCAAAAAAGCCATGAAAAAAATCTTCTCTTCATCATCTTCACTAGGATATTCATAAAAAATGGGCTGCTCTTGGTTAGTATTTGAAATAACTTCTTCATCATAAGAAAGGCTTCCAAAAACATCCGTTTCAAGAACAAGAATATCCTCTGCATTTTCTTCATAAGAGAAACAAACAAAATCTTCCTTTAATTCTGAAAAGATAGGAAAAAACAAAGAGGAATCTTCCCTAGTTTCTTTAACTAGCTTATCATTTATCTCAGCTTCACATTCAAAAGAAATATCTACTGATGTATACACTTTCTCTTTGACATCAGAATATTTAAAAGAGACATGTTGATCTTCATGAACATTTAAAACAATATATACATATGATATGATGCCATATGCTTCTATGTTATTTCTATCATAATGAATATCATTCAACACATATTGATCTTCATGGAAAATGCTTTCTCCCATAATAAATCCTTCATCACAAATCTGGTTTTCGTAACTAGAAAAGTCTTTATGAAGCAAAGAAAACTCATCACAAAAATTTTCATAAAGATACTTAGAGAAAAATACTCTTTACAAAATGAATTGAAAGCTGCATGAAAACCTGTCAAAGAGCTGATGCTTGCAATGGTAAGAGATCGACACCAATCACGAGAAATCCCTTCTAATGAATACCTGAATAGATTAATTTGAACATCTTCATGCATGATATGAAGTTGCTGAATAAAATCATGAAAATTTAGAAAATGTTCAACTGGTTCCTCCCACTCTTCTCCTTGAAATTTAGGAAGGCTACTTTACCATTCATCTCTACAAGGCACTGGATTAGGGAAACCAACTATCTTTGAAAAATTGTAGAAAGCATACCTCTGAGCTAAAATTTTTTCCATTTCAAACTAGTGGATTTGCCAATAGATTTTTGAACAATGGAGTCGCCATGGTGAAATATGAGTAGTCCAAACAATGTGTCCAACTTGAATTCACCATCTAAAATTGGATCTATTCGTTGTCATTCTCCCAGGGAAGATATCTTCACTTCCATCCCCGACAACGACGCCATGAATTTTAGCATTGAGAGTCACCCTCAGACTACTAGAGGATAAGCCCAATACCCATCAAAAGTAAAATGTATTAAAATGGTTTGAGGAGGTGGATCAACAAGACTTTAAGAAAGGAAAAGATAACAGAGGTTACTGTAGATCAATCCTAGACCGTTGGGAAATGGAGTCATAAGTAATCTTCTCAATGAAGGAATTTAAACTTTCTATCAGACAAAGGATTTATGTGGCGATGAGGAGAAGGAAGACATAATGGGTATGAGTGATAAATGATGAAACATGGGAAATATGACAACAAATCCTCTATTGCCTCAGGAATCCATAGATCAAATATGCTACATCCAGACAAGAAGAAAAACAATGAGCATCTGAGAGATAAATGATGAAACATGGGCAATATGAAAACAGATCCTCTACCACCTCAGGAATCCATAGATAAAAGAGATTACATTGAGACAAGAAAAAAAGAACAACATGTAAACTAAGAAGACAATCTGATAAAAAAAACTCAAAGGAATCTTTAATAACATAATATTTACAATCCATGCCCCTCAGTCTTACAACTGAAAAATACAGAGCCCTACTCCTAAATCTCTCTCGTCTTTCCAGCCTCTAAACCCCCACCATCAACAAAATTATAAACTGATCTATTTATAATATGATCAATCGACAATTGTTGGGAGTATGATTTGACCATCTCATTTAAATATTTTCTTCTATGCATCTTTCTGTCAGACTATGCGTGTTTCCTCTTGTCAGATGCAAGCTCAGATCAGTATGGGTTAGCAAGAATAAATAGTCCATCGTGGTACCTCAGGCTAACCACTCTGTCTCCTCGGCCATAGCTTCCAAGTTTCCTATTTATGGACTGAGATAAGGCTTCAACTACTGGTCCTTTTTCATTAACTGAATCCTCCTCGATATCAAGGTGAGGCTTAATGCCTAGGGGCAACCACATGCTACTCTTGGATTTGTCATTATATAATCACGTGATTGTAGGGCCGTCAAAGGTGGTTTGGATTCACATCGCTTTTGAGCCTGCAATTCACCACCTTTTTCCACGTAGCCCTTTCACCATACCATGGTTTCAATTGCGGGACCGCTCAAGAATTTTATTGTTCGATCATGTTTCATCCTTGCAATGAAACATGGGCATTGATCTGGTCATGATCCAAGATCTGGGAGCCTCTGCTAATTTAGAGACCATGCTAAATTTTAACCTCCTGCCAACTCTAGGATCCTTCTAACTGTGATTAGGGATGGTGCTAATTTTGGCACTGAACCATAACACCTCTTGGAGGATGATCTCTTGATGTTGACATGGTGGCATGATGCCACTATGCTGAAGTGTCATGAAAAGAACGGTGACACGTGTTAGTGCCATATGGAATCCACTTGTCTCCATGGATGAGTGCCAAGTGTTGAGTTGAAAAACACCCACGGAGTGGTTGGACCCGTAATGACATATTAGTCGGACGTTACTTCTGGACTTCAGGCCTTCAGGTGATACTGTTGCAAAGATCGATGACTCTTGTTGATTTGAGACCAAAGATCCACAACTAATTTGGGAGTTCGGGCTTCGGACCGTCGGGTGATATTCCTTTCTTTCTTGCTCGCGCAATCCTCCGAAGTGCCGAATTCTCAAAGTGAGAGATATGGTGACACGTGGCCTCTTTATTTGGACAGTTGAGATTTACTTCAGGAGTTTTGGCTTCGGGATTTTTCTCCTTCTTTCTCACGCAATCCTCCAAAGTGTCGAATTCCCAAAGTGAGAGATATGTCGATGCGTGTCCTTAGCCTTCAATGGATCAGATTTACTTTAGGACTTCGAGACTTCTGTCCAGTTGCTAATCCTTGCACAATTTTGACATGTTGAATACACATGAGTCGCTGATCTGAACTGCTCTTGGGATCTTCGTCATTGAAAATTGAACCCGACCACTGCTTGTATTTCATCCCAAAATAGAATGCTCTGAATTTTTTGGTTGTGCTCGTGGCTATTTCTCGTGAAAGAAAAATATTTGGACAACTTGTTGTGACCCTCAACAACGTCATGTGATAACAAAAGCAATTCTATCTGTTAGGATATATGCAACAAACATTAATGAATTGGCATAATCTAAGACAAGGTATAGGAAAAACTGTACAAGATCATACTCAAGAGTTCAAGAAAAGTGCATTAACATTGGGAATTCCTATTTATATGCCATAAACGCTTTTGAAAAATATTGGTGGGTTGCATAGTTATTTGAGACATATTATTCTTATGTTTAACTCAACTAATATTGATGATTTTTGTGTCCAAGCTACTCACATTGAGTCAAGGGAAAGAATGACTATGAGAACTTTCTAAATAAACTAGTTCGTCTGGTTGTAGACAAGAATAAAGGAAAGGGAAAGGCAAAAAGAAAAACTTTAGTGAAGAAAGAAAATGAGAAGCCTACATGTTTACATTGCAAAAAGGAAGGACGTGATGATTCCAAGTGTTGGGAACTTCATCCAAAACTAAGACCAAAGAAGTATTGGAATATGAAGGGTAATAAGAAGACCACTACTATAGTTCAATAGGATCTTGGATCAGATTTAGGTGATGAAACCAAGATCACGGCCATGGTAATACAAGGTATATCTTATGTTGCTAGTTCTAGCTCTAGTACTCATTATTCAAAATATGAAACTATGCATGATGGAAGGAAACAAAGTGAGTTATTTCATATTAGAGTCATCTCAAAACATACAAATATTGATACACTCTTCGATAGTGGTTCACAAGATAATATTATTTATAAAGAAATTGTTACGACATTGGGACTTGAAACTAAGCCTCATCCAAAACCATATCCTTTAGGATGGGTATGTGAAAATTCTAATTTACAGGTGTCTAAACAATGTAAGCTTATATTTGTAATTACCTATAATTTCATAGATGAGGTAGAGTTAGATGTTGTACCACACGATATTTGTGGGATTGTTTTGGGAAGTCCTTATTTGTATGTCTGGAAAGTTATCTTCTACAGAGAGGAAAGTATCTTCTACAGAGAGGAGATCTCATTGAATGAAGACTAATTTATCTCTTGTTTCCATAGGATAGATGAAAAGGCTTGTAAATGCTAGCAAAAGTTTTGTACTCATGATTGTAAAAGCTAAGGATGATGATAAATCCAATACTTTCAAAGGATGTGATCCTAAACATAAACATGCATTAGTTAAGATTGTTTCTAACTATGATGAAGTGTTTTAGGAACCTAAAGGATTACCTCCCAAAAGAGAAATACAACATGAGATTTAGTTGCAGCAATATGCCCCTCTTCCTAACATTGACATGTATAGGTTATTGGTGATTGAGAATGAATAAATCAAGAAGCAAGTCCAAGAGTTGCTCGAGAAAGGAGTCATTTGACCAATTACTTCTCCATGAAGATCGCCCATTGTGATGGTGCCAAAGAAAGATAATATGTGGCAAATGTGTATCGATTTCCTAGCATTGAACAATATCATGGTGAAGATCCATTATCCTCTTCCTAATGTTGATGATTTATTAGATCAATTGAAGAATGGATTCCAGTTCACTAAGTTAGACTTAATATGTGGTTATCATCAAATCATAATTTTTGAAGATGATATTTGGAAAACTGTTTTTAAAACAAAATGAGGTCTATTTGAATGGATACTCACTCCCTTTGGTATTTCTAATGCTCTTGCTACTTTCATGTAGGTTATTAATGATGTATTTATGCCATTCACAAATGATTTTGTAATAGTATACTTAGATGATATATTGATTTTCAGTAAAAACTGGAAAGAACATGTAATACATGATAGGAAAGCCTTTAGGAAAGTCTTAGATGTTTTCGAAAAGGAGAAATTGTGCCTAAATATGTTAAAATGTGAGTTTGGGAAACCATCTTTAGTTTATTTTGGATATATCATAGGGGGTGGTGAATTGAGAATCAATCCCTCTAAAGTTGAAACCATCACGAAATGGAATAAATCTAATAATGTAATGGAATTCAAGAGCTTCCTAGGAGTAGTTCTATATTAGAGGAAGTTCATTGCTAACTTTTCATTTATAACATCTCTTTTACATGCTTTGACAAGTACTAAGTAGGTATTTCAGTGGGGAAGCAAACAACAAAAATCCTTCGAAACTTTGAAAGAGACGATCAATACAACCCCAATTCTGGCATTGGCATATTTACAACAACCATTCGAGATTGAAACCGATGCAAGTGATTAAGCCATGGGAGCAGTGTTAATACAACGAAGGAAACTAATTTGTTTCCATTATGAGACCTTCACTAGAGAAATACGAAACTAACCTACCTATGACAAAGAATTATATTCTTTGGTTCATAGTGTGAAGAAGTGGAAACACTATTTGATAGGCAAAGAAACAATAGTCCATATGGATCATCAACCTTTGCAGTATCTTTAATCACAATCCAAGCTACAACAATCACAACATTTCCAGTGGATGGGATTCTTGTAGCAATTCCATTTGGTCATTAGTTATAAGAAAGGTATAAAAAATAAAGTTGTTGATATTTTATCAAGACCTTTTGTTAATGCATCCATTGTTTTATAGAATAGTTCTTTAGCTCACGAAATTTACTTTGAACAATATGCGAAATATGTAGATTTTAAGGATGTATATAAAACATAACTCATGGTACTATAGTGGAAGAATTAGATTATCATGTACATGACAAGTTGTTGTATCATTGTTGGCACAGGGGTAGACCCAAGGTTCAATGCATAAGAGAACACCAACAAAACCCTAACTACCAACCCTTTTGGAAACACCTGCGAAGTAGATGAAGTCTCACCTGAGGTAGAGGCAGGGGTGATCGCAGGACTTAGATGTATGCAACCTTAGATGGGACATTGATCTGTGATTATATCTTTTACAAGGCTCTTAGCATAGATCATTCATCAATATTTAACCCTTATGGTACTTCGTAGATAACACAAAGCATTGCAGTGAATACTTAGACTAAAGATGATTAAGTAATTAGCCACATAAATATAGATTAGATTCAACAGATCAATCACTAAGCATCTTATATATCATAAGCACAGAGCATAACTAGATCTATTTAATCATAGAAAACACTTAGCTAAGAAGGAGATAAACACATTAGGCTGAAGCACATAGCACAATACACAAATTTACCATGGTTCACTCCCACCCTGGTTCTACGTCCAAAAAGTCTTATTTTTTATATTATCTCGGTCAAGTGGTTACAACACAAAGCTTTAGTGACCCTTACTTCGCACAAGACAGATGATCTGTGCAGATCACTAGATCCTTCTTCCTTGCACTTCAACACAAAACTACAACAACTTGCACTTAGCTTTTCAAT
>JASDQU010374821.1:43829-55340 GCA_032191745.1 Picea mariana | reverse complement strand
TACATCAACCCAAAACCCTAAAAGGGACCCAAAAATAGGTCTTGATTCCCTAATTTCTGCTTCACGTTGCGCTCCATCTTTGGCAAGCTGTCGCATTCCCAGAAACGGTCAAATATGACCAAGTATTCTTCAAAACTTGGTCAAGGGCCAACATTTACCCAACACTCACCTGTGACTCATCCCGAGTTACTCAGGTTTGATCAATTCCACCTCGAATGCCTCGAGCTTGGCTCGAGCTACTTCGACCTGCTGCAGTGTGATAGCCTCTTGCTCAGTAAATTCCTGGACTACTGTGTCATTGAGCGGTCCTTCCAGGCACTGTTCTACAGTGATGACAACCTGTTCGAGTTTAGATCCCTGGCTTTCAAGTTCAACGAACAATTGGCATGCCTTTTCTTGGATGAATTTGTTGGGAGACTTCCATCACTTTACTTTGCAGCGTATGAACCTGTTGTTGGGCTGTGCGTTGTTCTGCGAACCTCTTCATTCTTTAGAATGGGATCAAAGTCTTTATTTGTGCCTGTAGCGTGTCTGCATGCTTCTTTTCTTCTTGGAGTTGTGCCTCCAATGTCTGTAATTTTGGATTCTCTGCAAGGGTTTCATAAGTTTGGGTGATTCTAGTGCTCAACTGCTTGAATTCCAAGGAAAAGGTTTTTAATTGGCCAACTGCGCTTTGAGCAGTGGCCTCTCTTAGATATCTTATTTCTCAGGGGGTCTTGGGCATGATGTGGAGCTCCAGATCCGTGATGCACTATTGGAGTTGCTAGATTAATTCTTCCAGTTGGGTCACCTGCTGCAGGAGACGGTCATCCATATTCACTTCTATGACCGTCACAGAGTGCAGTGCTTTGTGAACACTTTCCTGTACTTCAATTTGTTCTGCTAGAAACTGTGCCTTTTCCTTGTCCCACTTCGCTTTCAGGGAAAGATTTTCCCATTATGCCTCATTCTATTGTTCTAGAAGTGATTTCTGTGCTTGCATCAAAGCCTGGGTGGCTTGTGATGTGTCTTCTTAAGATTGTCGAAGGCGAGCTTCGAATTGATCAACGATCTGGTGTAATTGAGTGGGCTCATCGCCTATTCATGATGTTCCGCTTATCAAGGGAACTGTAGAAATTGCTTGGCTAGAATGGAGTGCCTGCTGCACTTCTTTGAGTTCTCCCTTGATTCAGTTGAATAGATCCTCCTGCTTTTCTTCTTACTTTTCTACGAGCTCTAGTGAAACATCATTCAACACGAAAATTAAGAAGTCATTCAGGGTAAGGGTAGTTTTAAGCGTGGTCCAGGTGGCCTTAGATTTATTTTGGGAGGAGGGTTTTGGTGGTGTCATCTTTCTTTTCATGGAGGGATCCTCCTCCTCTCTAGGTGGAGTAACCTCGCCTCTATTTTTTATGACTTCTATACCGCCTAGGTTGTCACCATCACCTCCCTGTGCAGGTGAGATCGAAGTAGTCTTCATGGACATGCTAGGGACATCTTCAACTTCATCATCCTTCTTAGTCCTGCTTGGACTAGGTGTATTCGGAATAGCTTAAGGTATTTCCTCGTCAGACATGTCTGCGGGGTCCGCTGCAACAAGGAGGTTCACCAACCATTCCTTGGTAATCTCCTCCAAGTCATCTTCTGTCAGCTTGTAGTAGGATTGGAGTTGTTGCTTATGATCATCACTGCACGCTGTAATATAGGTGAAGTGGAAGTCTGTGCTAAATTTCATAAAAGGTCTAAACCTATGAAGTACGTTTGGGGTGATTTGCAGTGTAGATTGAATTGCATTCTTCAGTTGGTTTAACTAGGTGTGGAAGACAACATTGGACTGCCACTGCTTGTGTTCATGTCACTAGAGTACCACAACATACAGAACTTCATGTCTAGTGGTTCGAAAGGTTCGATCTCTGGAAAAGTGGCTCCCTCTGGCATTTCCCAAGAAATGAAAGCGATGAGTATGAGCAACCAACTAAAGTGGAACTCATACCCTTGGTCTTGAGCTCCTCTGTAATCCAGTTCTAACTGGTTTACAAGATACTGTGCCCAATTCATCTGTAATCCCTCGGTGCACTTCCTTACAAGATCAACTACGAAGGAAGTCACCTGTGTTGGTCTCTTCTTATGAACTAACTTTCCTGTGATCAGATGACATGTAAGGCGCACTGCGTCACTCTGGATAGAGGCTACCTTGTAGCCTCGTTTACCCTTATCTACATTGCCATAAGTTTCCTTTATTCGCTGTGCTAGTGCTTGGTTTGAGGTCTTGCCTGGGTAAACGTCCTGTGGGTTAGGGCCTTGCATGCTAAGTCCTGTGATCCGATTGATCAAAGTCAGATCCATAGTTATGTGGTGGTCCAACCATAAGTATCCGCCGTGGTAGAAAGACAACAGCAACCTGACGCATGTGTTGACTTCCTAGTGTCTATCAAAGTGAGCGATCTTCATTACGTTGAGTAGTGTGGACTGCGTGAGGTTCTGGGTCCAAGACTGCGGGACAATATTAGTATTTATGCCTTTGGTCTTGGTTAATTATTTATGCATAGATAACATGTGTAGGTTTTGTGATCTCCAAGGTTAAAATCATTAAATTTCAGTGCTGCGAGCTTATCCTGGTTAGCACGTACTGTGCGCACGCCTTTCGAAAGATATGCGGTGATCAAGGTGTACTCAAAGTCTCTGGGTACACTGTCATGGTTAATATTGCTGCTCAAAGGTGGTATGTAAACTGGTAGAATGCACAGGGTCAGCTTGGCATTTGCAATATCGTCTCTGTGCTTTGTTCTTGTCTCGGTCATGGTTCTGGAAGGTCCTGCTCTAGGAGAAGTGGAGGGAGAAGCTTGGAATCCTCCTATCAATGATGCTTGCACACCTGTAGACATCCTTCTCTTTGACATGAATCTCTCAGCCATTAGGTCAATCAAAACTTCTTCAACTACTTTCTCAATAGCACTGAGCTCGTCCGACATACAAGCTTGGGTCCACTAGCTCAGGTGTGAAAATGAATTCAGAGACTATGATGAACAGTATGGGAAAAAGGAAATGATCATAGGGTGAAGTAATATCAAGTGTCAGGCTCAAATGCTCACTTAGCAAGAAGTATTCTTTGTGCATGGCACTATGAACTAAGTAGGGAAACTTAGCAATGGTCTTCTTGCAATGTATATGGGGTCTTCATTAACTCCGTTATATCCGTTCTAGTGTTGTCCAACAGTCTAGTGGGAAACCATAATTTCTTTTCGACTCATTCAGGGTGGAAGTCGAACGGGTATATCGGTCCAATGGCTATATTGCTGTGCCATGACGAAGTGCCAGATGTCGCTGTTATGATATCTCGACAAAGCTCAATTCTTGTGATTTTTCCTTCTGTGAAGTTTCCTCTGGAGTCTTCTGTAACTTTCCGATTTTGGCCCTCTTCTTACTTAGCTTCCTAGCCTTTTTCCTAGTGAGCTTAGTCTCGGTCATCCTTTTTCCATTCAGAGTCTTATCTTCTCTCGACATGGTCACTTCGTACTGCTTAGGTTCTTTCTTTAGATCCAAGGGTAATACTCCTTCATCATATGGATTAGGTATTTCGGTCTTTTGTGGTTCCTCTAACACTCTTATATCTTCGACATCCAAGTCCCTGGTGTTTAACAACTAAGATCTGTTCTCTTGTTCCTCCATCAAGTAGGTGACCCTTCTAGTCATAAATTCCATGAGTTCTTGCTTCTTCTATTCTAGGGATTCCTTTTCTTCTTTCCTTTGGATATAGTCTTTTTCAATCCAGATCTTTCCTAACAAAGATGGAAATGGGGCACGGTCCTCAATAAATCTAATGAATTCAAACTCTTCCTCTGTCGAAGTTCCATGGGTACTCATAGCTATCTGGGTAATTTTGCCACATAGGGTTACCATTTTGCCTTTAAATAATCCAATGGTTCCTAGTGAAGGGACCAGAGCAGGCCTTCCTAGGGTTTCCCAAGTGATTTCTGTCATAATTTTCATCGGTGTTCCCTCATCCAGAGCACAGTCAATGTCGAAGTTTCCTATTCTTACTTCAATTTTATCCTTTTCTTTGAAGATCTCTGACAAACTGACATCCTTATGATCATCTAGGGTTCTTTTATTTTCAGTAACATGATCTCTCATTCTTTCTGGGGTTCTTCCATACTTTTAGTCTCTTGATCTCCTTCAGAGTTTGCTTGTTCCATATTCAATTTTTCAAGTCTAGCAATCATTCTAGGGCAATCCAATACTTCATGGTCCATAGCTTTACAACAGAGGAAGCTAGGGTTTTTCCTAGGGCATTCCTTAGTAAGATGTCTTGGTCTTCTGCAATTGTAACAAAGAGTTAATCCTCTCTTTCTCATCCATGATCCCCAACTCTTCTTGTACTGCGCGCTAGGATCATGATGGCTAGCCTGCAAACAAATTATTTCTAGGATCTTGCATCCATTGGTTAGTCCAAAAATTCTTTCTATGCATAGGTATAACATATATTTCACTATTCCTATCAGACCTATTCATATCAAACTTTCTTTTATCTAACAATGCTCTAGTTTTTAGGCTAGGAAAAAATCTATCAAGCATACCTAAATTCATGCTTCAGAAACAAAAAATTTCCACTTATCTTACCTATATAGAGCACAAAGCTTTCAGATCTAAAACTTGAACTATTCTTACCTTTACTAGGGGCTAGAGCTTACAGATATTACCTCTTTTCTGCAGAAATTTCTACTTTTATTTTTCTTAAAGCATAAAGTGTTCATATCTCACTTATTTTCTTCAGTATCAACCTCTTTCTTGCAGATCTAACCTCTTTCCTTCAGATCTGACTTTTCTTTCTCGGGAAAAAGCTTCATAGGTCGAGTAGAATACTGTGCACTAGGGAAACAGATCCACGCAAAGAGCTTATTTCTCACAAAGCTTTTTCTTCTTTAGTTCCCAGCAATCACAGTTCTAGGTCTCGGAAACAGAACCATTTGTTGGCATAGGGGAAAACCCAGGGTTCAATGCTCAAGAATGCACCAACAAAACCTTAAATACCGACCCTTTAGACAAAACCTGTGAAGCAGATGAAGTCTCACCCGAGGTAGAGGCAGGGGTGGTCGCAGGACTCAGATGTCTGCAACCTTAGCTGGGACACCGATATGTGATTATATATTTTACAGGGCACTTAGCACAGATCATTCATCAATATTTAACCCTTATGGTACTTCACAGATAGCACACAGAATTGCAGTGAATACTTAGACTAAATATGATTCAGTACTTAGCCACATAAATATAGATTAGATTCAACAGATCAAGCACTAAGCATCTTATATATCAGATCTAACATTTATTCATATATCATAAGCACAGAGAATAAATAGATCTAATTAATCACAGAAAGCACTTAGCTAAGAAGGAGATAAACACATTAGGTTGACACACAGAGCACAATACAAAAAGTTACCGTGGTTCACCCCCACCCTAGGGATACGTCCACAAAGTCTTCTTCTTTATATTATCTCGGTCAAGCGGTTACAACACAGAGCTTTAGTGGCCCTTACTTTGCATAGGACAGATGATCTATGCAGCTCGCTAGATCCTTCTTCCTTTTACTTCAACACGAAACTACAACATCTTGCACTTAGCTTTTCAATCTCCTTACAATCATGCACAGAGCACTTGCAATATGCATCCAATCACACAGATCCAGCTACTAGCACTAAGCCTTTAGCTATACATCACATAGATGTACTACTACCCTCTACTTAAAATGCATAAGTATCTATTTATAGATTGCAAAATGGTCCTAAGCGTGGGTAAACCATTGGCTGACATCCCTTTCCCTTTACATCAACCCAAAACCCTAAAAGGGACCCCAAAATAGGTCTTTCTTCCCTAATTTCCATTTCGCGTTGCGCTCCATCTTTGGCAAGTTGTCGCAGTCCCAAAAATGGTCAAATATGACCAAGTATTCTTCAAAACTTGGTCAAGGACCAACAGTCATCTTGGTAAATTTTGTATTCCATGAGACGAAAGAGTGCATGTAATTAGAGAAGAAAATACTTCTCTTATTTCTGGTCATTTTGGTGTAGGAAAAACAATAGATCAATTAAAACGCTATTGTTATTGGCCTCAAATGTACGAAATTGTGTCCAAATATGTAAAAGGATGTGTCATGTGTGCTAATATCAAACCAAGTAATAGAAAATTGGGTTTTTACATGCCACTTCTTGTGACTTCTCATCCATGGGAAAGTGTGTCTATGGATTTTGTAGGGGGTCTACCTATGTCTAGAAAAGGGCATGATTACATGTATGTGGTAGTGGATAGATTCATAAAAATGTGTGTCTTGATGCCTTGTAAGAAGCAGGTGACAAGGGAGAACACTGCACATATGTTCTTCCAGAATGTCTAGGTTCATTTTGGCTTTCCCACATCCATTGTATTTGATTGAGACTCTCACTTCCTTGGAGAATTTTGGTCACGTTTGTGGGGGTTAATGAACACCAAGCTTTAGAAGAGCACCGATTTTCATCCACATAATGATGGACAAACATAAGTGATCAACAAGAAAATAAGGGATGTTGTAGCAAGCATCCTAAGCTCTGGGATGAGTAGTTGCATTATGTATAGTATTCCTATAATTGTGCCACACATTCTTATACACATAGGTATCCTTTTGAGACATGTTTTTGATATTTTCCTAAGTATTCTTTGGACTTGATTTTTGGTAAAGATTCAATAGTGGATGAACATAGCGATGCAGAAAAACGCACGAAGTTAATTCAAAAAATCCAATTGGTTCATCAAGCTATGCAGTAACAATTGGAAAAGAGCCAAGTGAAGTATAAGGCTAGGAATGAAAAGCATCGATTCGATCATCATTTTCAAGTTAGTGATCAAGTGGTTACATATCAGAAAATAATGTCTTAAAGGTGGAGGTAAAAATATCAAGCCAATCATGTATGATCTGTTTACAATTTTTGAAAAAAATTGGCAACAATGAATTTTGGTTTGATCTACCTCCACATTTGTAGATGTATTCAATGGTGAATGTTGAAAACTTGAAACTATATGATCCTCCTATTATTATGGATCAAGGTGAGAATGTTTCAGTTCCTCCAGTTGATGATTTTGCTTCTGAATATCTCGATGAGTAGTAGGAAGATGTTATTCTTGACAGAAGGATTAGGACTTCATGAAGAGGTGATGTGTAATATCTTCATGTGGGTCTAAAATGAATGCATCCAAGTAAAGAAATATGGATGGACTTCCTTGCTGAATGAAATCAAAATTTTGGTGGTCCAAAAGCTTCTTAGTGGGGAAGATTGATCCAGGAAGATCCCCACAACCGATCCAAAATTTATGGTCTCAAAATCTAATGAAAGTGGCTTCATGTCAAAGAACTCGTCAAGAGATTTCCAAAGAAACTTGAATGAGCTCAAACAGACACCGTATGCAAAAGTTATGGCTTTCAGAAGTTGAAGGTAAAACAAGGGGCATAGGTTTCAATGGCACACCCAGAGACTGACATGTGGCACACCCAAGGATGACATGTGGCACACTCATAGGAAAACACATGGCATGGTGATAGGCTGACACAAGGCTCAATGATAAGTTGACACATGGCACCAAGGCAGGCTGACATATGATCGAATGTAATGCAGCCACATGGCACCACATGAACCAACCAATGACCACCACATGGCACCTTCCAGAAACTTTGCATGGCAGTGGTGGAATCCATCATGGAACTGCATGTCAGGTTTTAAATTCAGTTTAAATCCATAATTAGTTGGTAAATACCATATTTGGTTTAAATTTGGTTCATGTGCCACTTTGTATCAATGTCATGTATATATCATATCCCTTGCAAATGGTCAAACCCATGTGGAGATGTGGCGACCCTTTTCTATATAAACCATACACCTTGCCACTATACTAGGGATGGGACATGTGAAATGTTATGCACACAATTGATTTTAAAGTGAATTTTTAGCAGATTGTTTGGAGAATAAATGCCATATAGAATTTTTATTTGTGGGAGTAAGCTAGAGGAAGTTTCCAGTAGTTTTCCTTTCTTCCTAGAAGAATTCTAAAGACGTATTTTTGTAGGTTGAAGATAATTTTGATGCAAGAAGGAAATTTTGATTTATTATCCTTCATTCTAATGGATAAGTTGCTCTTGAAGTATATCTTGAGACATAGAGAACTTCGTTAACAACTTGTTGTTATTGGTCGTATTTATTGTTGTTTATTCTCCATTTCCATCAATTTGCTTGTTAATCTTTATTAAGTCCATTTAATTAATAAAGTTGTAGGAAATTACAGTTAGCATAAAATTTTTTATTTAATTTCTAATTTCATATCATCTCCTCTCATAAAATCAGACATAGTAGAAGTTGAAATGAAACAGGAAGTACAACAAAATCAACAAATTCAGTTGGAAAATCAACCATCTATAGAAAATAGGGAGTGGGAAGAAGACTCTGAAGAAGTAGATGAGGATGCAGAGAATATACAGGAAAATGTGGAAATTCCACAACCAACTCTGATGAGATCTACACAAGCTAGAAATCCTCCTACGAGGTATGAATATTGTATTGCATCTATTGCTTTGATTTCTAACGATCGAGAACCTTGTTTTTATTAGGAAGCAATAGATGTTATTGAAAGTGATAAATGTAAAATAGAAATGAAAGAAGAAATGGATGCCTTAGAGAAGAATAAAACATGTGACCTCGTAAAAATCCCAAAGGGTAGGAAATTTGTTGGTTGCAAATTGGTCTACAAACTGAAAAATGGGTGTTGACGATAAAGTTGAAAGGTACAAATCAAGACTAGTAGAAAAAGGGTGTTCTCAAATGAAAGGTATTGATTTCCATGAAATATTTTCATCAATTGTTAAGTTTTTTTCTATCCATGTAGTATTAACACTAGTTTCTTTACTTGATCTTGAGTTAGAGCATTTAGATGTTAATTTTTTTTTTTACATGGAGATTTGGATGAGGAACTATATATGGAATGACTAAAAGGTTATGTTTAGGATCGCAAAAGAATATTTGTTTAAAAATTCAAGAAGTCATTGTATGGCCTAAAGTAGTCTTCCAGACAATAATACAAGAATTTTGTTTCCTTCATGGTGAGCCAAAATTGTTCGACAACACAGGTATTCCAACAGAGGACGGACACCTTCTGTAACCACTCTCACAACACAACAATCCATAATTGACGAAAACCTTCAGTAATTGACCACCTTCCATAATTGACGAACACCTTCAATAACCCCTATAGGGAAACATCCACAACCCCAACCAACACGACCACTTGGAGAAATTTATTAATTCAAAAGAAAAAGATTACTAAAAGATTTTACAAAAGAGTTTCTCACAATCAATCATCAACAAATGACCCTCCATGCTCTTTAAATAGATATCATGGACCAATCAAGTGTTAAGCCATGGATCAATGTAGTTGTTAGGCTCAAGGAGAATATGAACCATCAGATCACTCTATGTTAGGAACATATCATGACCATTGAATTTCCTAACTACAAATGCATACTAATGCATAATAAAGAAACACACTTTTACCTAATGACACATTAGACCAAGTATATCTTAACTAATTCCTAAGTGTCTAAATATCCCAACAAAAAGTTTACAAGAAGTGAGCATGACCATTGTGTTTACTTCAAAAGTTCAGAAAATGGTATATTCATTATCTTAGTGTTATATGTTGACGATATGCTTGTAGAAAGAAAAAGCATGGTTGAGATCAATAGGTTAAAGGATAAATTTCCTAGGACTTTTGATATGAAGGATCTAGGAGCAACAAAACAATTTTTGGGCATAGAAATACACATAAACAGGAACATGGTAAGCTTTGGTTTTCGCAATAGAAGTGTGTGGAGAAGATACTTATGAGATTCGATATGAATAATTTGAAATTAGTAAATATCCCTTTGGATTCCCATTTTAATTTTTATTCAAGTTATTTCATATTAATAAATAAGAAAAGGATTATATGTCTCGTGTACTATATGCTAGTGAAGTAGAAAGTTTAATGTATGTGATGGTATGTACAAGACCAAATATTTCACATGCAGTTGTTTTTGTTAGTAGATACATGGAAAATCCAGGTAGAGAGCATTGAGGCAATAATGAAATGAGTTCTTTAGTATCTTAGAGGCACAAGTGTTGATGCATGGTAGCATCAAACATGTATTTCGACACAGGTCTACGTGTCTAAACGTGTGGAAATTGCCCAAATCCTTTTATCCTTGACATTACTTTAATTTAAGGAATTATTAAAGTAAAGTGTTTTTATTAATTAATTGAGTTAATTAAGGAAATGCTAAAATTAATTAGAATTTAATATTAGCCTTTGATCTCAAGTGAGGTGAGAAGTCTTAACTGTCAATCACTTTGGAGATTAGGGTTAGGTTAAAACTAAAGATTATAAAATAAAGGGTAGGGTGAAGGAGAAGATACTTGATGAAACTTGAGGACTGGATCGTGAAGGATTGTGATTCAAGGAGATCTTGGATAGGTGGAGAGGGACTTCCATATAGAGATCAATTCAAGGAGAAGAGAGAACAGAGGAAACCATGAGTGATTTTCTGCATAGTGAATCTATGGGAAAGGATTGTGTTGTACAGAGTTTGTCATATAATCCTTGAGGTTGTGTACGCGAGTCATAGTGGAGACATGCATGTATACATGGGTTTACTTAAGGAAAGACATGTACATCTCGAAAAGCATGCATATCTGGGTCGTACAACAGATCAAACTTTGTTAGGATTATCTGCAGTTGTATTTCTCTCAATGGGCCATTATCCATGTTATAGGAGCCCAAATTTTATCATAATAAAAGCATCTCAGCACTAGTTTTTTCTCTGGGGTTTTTCTAGGGGTATCTACCCAAAAATATTAGTGTTTATGTGTGCATGATTTGGTTTCCAGTTTTTCTTCTGCTATCTTTATTTGAGTTGAATATTCTAGTGGTGTATTTTTGTTTTGTGAGATGCTAACTTGATTTGTAGTAAGGAAATCACTAGATAAAAAAGTACCAAGGATTGGAGTAAGGGGATTTTAACATGGTATCAAATTGCATGCTATGAATGGAAGTCAAATCTCATATCCATAGCAGTTGATAGTAGATTTATCAAATTTGCAGGAGATCTTAGTAGATCCATAACCAAGAGGCAAAAATCAAAGGATAGGTTTTAGGGAAATAGTCGTACTGAGGAAGAGCTAGGGTCTTGCAGTTTTATGGATTTGTATGCAGGTTGGTGAAGGAACAAGCATGTACATACATGGGCATGTTTGGAGAAAATTGTGTATACATGGGTGGCAATAAGCATAGGTTTGTACATACGTGAGTTCCAGTCAGGGATGTCACGTACATACGTGAGTTCCATTCAGGGATGTCACGTACATACGTGAGTTACAGTTAGGGTTGTCGCGTACATACATGGGTTATAGTGGTGACATGTGTGTAAAGGTTAGTACAGGGGTAGTTTTCAGCAATAGGTTATTTCTAGGTTAGTTT
>JASDQU010374821.1:28441-40277 GCA_032191745.1 Picea mariana | reverse complement strand
TCCATCAAGTAGGCTATCCTTCTAGTCATAAATTCCATGAGTTCTTGCTTCTTCTGTTCTAGGGATTCCTTTTCTTCTTTCCTTCGGATCTGGTTTTTTTTAATCCAGATATTTCCTAACAAAGCTGGAAATGGGGCACGGTCCTCAATAAATCTAATGACTTCAAACTCTTCCTCTGTCAAAGTTCCATGGGTAATCATAGCTATCTGGGTAATTCTGCCACATAGGGTTACCATTTTGCCTTTAAATAATCCTATGGTTCCTAGTGAAGGGACCAAAGCAGGCCTTCCTAGGGTTTCCCAAGTGCTTTCTGTCATAATGTTCATCGATGTTCCCTCATCTAGAGCATAGTCAATGTCAAAGTCTCTTATTCTTACTTCGATTTTCTCCTTTTCTTTGAAGATCTCTGACAAACTGACATCCTTATGATCATCTAGGGTTTCTTTTATTTTCAGTAACATGATCTTTGATTCTTTTTGCGGTTCTTCCATACTTTTAGTCTCTTGATCTCCTTCAAAGTTTGCTTGTTCCATATTCAGTTTTTCAAGTCTAGCAATTATTCGAGGGAAATCCAATACTTCATGGTCCATAGCTTTACAACATAGGCAACTAGGGTTTTTCTTAGGGAATTCCTTAGTAAGATGTCTTGTTCTTCTGCAATTGTAACAAAGAGTTAATCCTCTCTTTCTCTTCCAATATCCCCAACTCTTCTTGTACTGCGCGCTAGGATCATGATGGCTAGCTTGCAAAAATTTATTTCTAGGATCATGCATCCATTGGTTAGTCCAAAAATTCTTTTTATGCATAGGTATAACATATATTTCACTATTCCTATCAGACCTATTCATATCAAACTTTCTTTTATCTAACAATGCTCTAGTTTTTAGGCTAGGACAAAATATATCAAGCATACCTAAATTCATGCTTCAAAAACAAAAAATTTCCACTTATCTTACCTATATAGAGCACAAATCTTTCAGATATAAAACTTGAACTATTCTTACCTTTACTAGGGGCTAAAGCTTACAGATCTTACCTCTTTTTTGTGAAAATTTCTACTTTTATCTTTCTTAAAGAATAAAGTGTTTAGATCTCACTTCTTTTCTTCAGTATCAATCTCTTTCTTGCAGATCTAACCCCTTTCCTTTAGATCTGACCTTTCTTTCTCGGCACAAAGCTTCGTAGGTCAAGTAGAATATTGCGCACTAGGGAAACAGATCTACGCACAGATCTTGTTTCACACAAAGCTTTTTCTTCTTTAGTTCCCAGCAATCATAGTTCTAGGTCCTAGAAACATAACCATTTGTTGGCTCAGGGGAAAACCCAGGGGTCAATGCTCAAGAGTGCACCAAAAAAACCTTAACTACCGACCCTTTTAGTAACACCTATGAAGTAGATGAAGTCTCACCTGAGGTAGAGGCAGGGGTGGTCACAGGACTCAGATGTCTACAACCTTAGCTGGGACACCGATCTGTAGTTATATATTTTATAGGGCACTTAGCATAGATCAATCATCAATATTTAACCCTTATGGTACTTCGCAGATAGAACTAAGCATTGTAGTGAATACTTAGACTAAAGATGATTCACTACTTAACCACATAAATATAGATTAGATTCAACAGATCAAGCACTAAGCATCTTATATATCAGATCTAACATTTATTCATATATCATAAGAAAAGAGCATAACTAGATCTATTTAATCACAGAAATCACTTAGCTAAGAAGGAGATAAACACATTAGGTCGAAGCACAGAGCACAATACAAAAAGTTATCGTGGTTCGGCCCCACCCTGGGGATACGTCCACAAAGTCTTCTTCTTTATATTACTCTGTCAAGCAGTTACAACACAGAGCTTTAGTGACCCTTACTTCACACAGGACAGATGATCTATGCAACTCGCTAGATCCTTCTTCCTTTTACTTCAACACGAAACTACAACAACTTGCACTTAGCGTTTCAATCTCCTTACAATCATGCACAGAGCACTTGCAATATACATCCAATCACATAGATCCAGCTACTAGCACTAAGCCTTTAGCTATACATCACATAGATGTACTACAACCCTCTACTTACAATGCCTAAGTATCTATTTATAGATTGAAAAATGGGCCTAAGCGTGGGTAAACCCACGGGCTGACATCCCTTTCCCTTTACATCAACCCAAAACCCTAAAAGGGACCCAAAAATAGGTCTTGCTTCCCTAATTTCTTCTTCGCATTGCGCTCCATCTTTGGCAAGCTGTCACAGTCCCAAAAACGGTCAAATATGACTAAGTATTCTTCAAAACTTGGTCAAGGGCCAACAATCATCTTGGTAAATTGTGTATTCCATGAGATGAAAGAGTGCATGTAATTAGAGAAGAACATACTTCTCTTATTTCTGGTCATTTTGGTGTAGGAAAAACAATAGATCAATTAAAACGCTATTGTTATTGGCCTCAAATGTACGAAATTGTGTCCAAATATGTAAAAGGATGTGAATGTGTGCTAATATCAAACCAAGTAATAGAAAATTAGGTTTTTACATGCCACTTCTTGTGCCTTCTCATCCATGGGAAAGTGTGTCTATGGATTTTGTAGGGGGTCTACCTATGTCTAGAAAAGGGCATGATTACATGTATGTGGTAGTGGATAGATTCATAAAAATGTGTGTCTTGATGCCTTGTAAGAAGCAGGTGACAAGGGAGAAGACTGCACATATGTTCTTCCAGAATGTCTAGGTTCATTTTGGCTTTCCCACATCCATTGTATTTGATTGAGACTCTCACTTCCTTGGAGAATTTTGGTTAAGTTTGTGGGGGTTAATGGACACCAAGATTTAGAAGAGCACTGATTTTCATCCACATAAAGATGGACAAACATAAGTGATCAACAAGAAAATGATACAGATACTCTAGGGATATTGTAGCAAGCATCCTAAGCTCTGGGATGAGTAGTTGCATTATGTATAGTATGCCTATAATTGTGCCACACATTATTATACACATAGGTATCCTTTTGAGATGAGACATGTTTTCGATATTTTCCTAAGTATCCTTTGGACTTGATTTTTGGTAAAGATTCAATAGTGGACGAACATAGCAATGCAGAAAAATGCACAAAGTTAATTCAAAAAATCCAATTGGTTCATCAAGCTATGCAGTAACAATTGGAAAAGAGCCAAGTGAAGTATAAGGCTAGGCATGAAAAGCATCGATTCGATCACCATTTTCAAGTTAGTGATCAAGTGGTTACATATCAACAAAGAACGTCTTAAAGGTGGAGGTAAAAATATCAAGCCAATCATGTATGATCTGTTTACAATTTTTGAAAAAAATTGGCAACAATGCTTTTTGGTTTGATCGACCTCCACATTTGTAGATGTATTCAATGGTGAATTTTGAAAACTTGAAACTATATGATCCTCCTATTATTATGGATCAAGGTGAGAATGTTTCAGTTCCTCCAGTTGATGATTTTGCTTCTAAATATCTCAATGAGTAGTAGGAAGATGTTATTCTTGATAGAAGGATTAGGACTTCATGAAGAGATGATGTGGAATATCTTCATGTGGGTCTAAAATGAATGCATCCAAGTAAATAAAGATGGATGGACTTCCTTGCTGAATGAAATCAAACTTTTGGTGGTCCAAAAGCTTCTTAGTGGGGAATATTGATCTAGGAAGATCCCCACAACCGATCCAAAATTTATGGCCTCAAAATCTAATGAAAGTGGCTTCATGTCAAATAACTCATCAAGATATTTCCAAAGAAACTTGAACGAGCTCAAACAGACACCGTATGCAAAAGTTATGGCTTTCAGAAGTTGAAGGTAAAATTAGGGGCATAGGTGTCAATGGCACACCCAGAGACTGACATGTGGCACACCCAAGGATGACATGTGGCACACTCATAGGAAAACACATGGCATGGTGATAGGTTGACACATGGCTCAATGATAAGTTGACACATGGCACCAAGACAGGCTGGTATATGGTCGAATGTAATGCAGCCACATGGCACCACATGGACCAACGAATGACCACCACATGGCACCTTCCAAAAACTTTGCATGGCGGTGGTGGAATCCATCATGGAACTGCATGTCAGGTTTTAAATTCAATTTAAATCCATAATTAGTTGGTAAATACCATATTTGGTTTAAATTTGGTTCATGTGCCACTTTGTAATCAATATCATGTATATATCATATCCCTTGCAAATGGTCAAACCCATGTGGATATGTGGCGACCCTTTTCTATATAAACCATACACATTGCCACTACACTAGGGTTGGGACATGTGAAATGTTATGCAAACAATTGATTTTAAAGTGATTTTTTAGCAGATTTTTTGGAGAATAAAGGCCATATAGAATTTTTATTTGTGGGAGTAAGCCAGAGGAAGTTTCCAGTAGTTTTCCTTTCTTCCTAGAAGAATTCTAAAGACGTATTTTTGTAGGTTGAAGATAATTTTGATGCAAGAAGAAAATTTTGATTTATTATCCTTCATTCCAATGGATAAGTTGCTCTTGAAGAAGATCGTGAGACATAGAGAACTTCGTTAACAACTTGTTGTTATTGGTCGTATTTATTGTTGTTTATTCTCCATTTCCATCAATTTTCTTGTTAATCTTTATTAAGTCCATTTAATTAATAATGTTGTAGGAAATTACAGTTAGCATAAAAACATTTATTTAATCTCTAATTTCATATCATCTCCTCTCATAAAATCAGACATAGTAGAAGTTGAAATGAAACAGGAAGTACAACAAAATCAACAAATTCAGTTGGAAAATCAACCATCTATATAAAATAGGGAGTGGGAAGAAGACTCTAAAGAAGTAGATGAGGATGTAGAGAATATACAGGAAAATGTGGAAATTCCACAACTAACTCTGATGAGATCTACACAGGCCAGAAATCCTCCTATGAGGTATGAATATTGTATTGCATCTATTGCTTTGATTTCTAATGATCGAGAACCTTGTTTTTATCAGGAAGTGTTAGATATTATTGAAAGTGATAAATGTAAAATATCAATGAAAGAAGAAATGGATGCCTTAGAGAAGAATAAAACATGGGACCTCGTAAAAATCCCAAAGGGTAGGAAATTTGTTGGTTGCAAATTGGTCTACAAACTAAAAAGTGGGTGTTGACGATAAAGTTGAAAGGTACAAATCAAGATTAGTGGAAAAAGGGTGCTCTCAAATGAAAGGTATTGATTTCCATGAATATTTTCATCAATTGTTAAGTTTGTTTCTATCCATGTAGTATTAACACTAGTTGCTTTACTTGATCTTGAGTTAGAGCATTTAGATGTTAAAAAAAAAAAATTACATGGAAATTTGGATAAGGAACTATATATGGAATGACTAAAAGGTTATGTTTAGGATCACAAAAGAATATTTGTTTACAAATTCAAGAAGTCATTGTATGGCCTAAAGCATTCTTCCAGACAATAATACAAGAAGTTTGTTTCCTTAATGGTGAGCCAAAATTGTTCGACAACACAGGTATTCCAATAGTGGACGAACACCTTCAGTAACCACTCTCACAACACAACAATCCATAATTGATGAAAACCTTCAGTAATTGACCACCTTCCATAATTGACGAACACCTTCAATAACCCCTATAGGGAAACATCCACAACCCCAACCAACGCGACCACTTGGAGAGATTTATTAATTCAAAAGAAAAAGATTACAAAAAGATTTTACAAAAGATTTTCTCGAAATCAATCATCAGCAAATGACCCTCCATGCTCTTTAAATAGATATCATGGACCAATCAGGTGTTAAGCCATGGATCAATGTAGTTGTTAGGCTCAAGGAGAATATGAACCGTCAGATCACTCTATGTTAGGAACATATCGTGATCATTGAATTTCCTAACTACAAATGCATACTAATGCATAATAAAGAAACACACTTTTACCTAATGACACATTAGACCAAGTAGATCTTAACTAACTCCTAAGTGTCTAAATATCCTAACAAAAAGTTTACAAGAAGTGAGCATGACCATTGTGTTTACTTCAAAAGTTCAGAAAATGGTATATTCATTATCTTAGTGTTATATGTTGACGACATGCTTGTAGAAAGAAAAATCATGGTTGAGATCAATAGGTTAAAGGATAAATTGCCTAGGAATTTTGATATGAAGGACGAGCAACAAAACAATTTTTGGGCATAGAAATACACATAAACAGGAAACATGGTAAGCTTTGGTTTTCGCAATAGAAGTGCATGGAGAAGATACTTATGAGATTCGATATGAATATTTTGAAATTAGTAAATATCCCTTTGGATTCCCATTTTAATTTTTATTCAATTTATGTCATAGTAATAAATAAGAAAAGGATTATATGTCTCATGTACTATATGCTAGTGAAGTAGAAAGTTTAATGTATGTTATGGTATGCATAAGACCAAATATTCCACATGTAGTTGTTTTCGTTAGTAGATACATGGAAAATATAGGTAAAGAACATTGAGAAAACAATGAAATGAGTTCTTTAGTATCTTAGAGGAAAAAGTGTTGATGCATGGTAGCATCGAACATGTATTTCCACACAAGTCTACGTGTCTAAACATGTGGAAATTGCCCAAATCCTTTTATCCTTGACATTACTTTAATTAAAGGAATTATTAAAGTAAAGTGTTTTTATTAATTAATTGAGTTAATTAAGGAAATGCTAAAATTAATTAGAATTTAATATTAGCCTTTGATCTAAAGTGAGGTGAGAAGTCTCAACTGTCAATCACTTTGGAGATTAGGGTTAGGTTAAAACTAAATATTATAAAATAAAGGGTAGGGTGAAGGAGAAGATACTTGATGAAACTTGAGGATTGGATCATGAAGGACTGTGATTCAAGGAGATCTTGGATAGGTGGAGAAAGACTTCCATCTAGAGATCAATTGAAGGAGAAGAGAGAACAGAGGAAACCATGAGTGATTTTCCGCACAGTGAATCTATGGGAAAGGCTTGTGTCGTACAGAGTTTGTCATACAATCCTTGACGTTGTGTACATGAGTCACAGTGGAGACATGCACGTATACATGGGTTTACTTAAGGAAAGACATTACATCTTGAAAAGCATGCAGATCTGGGTCGTACAATAGATCAAACTTTGTTAGGATTATCTACAGTTGTATTTCTCTCAATGGGCCATTATCCATGTTATAGGAGCCCAAATTTTATCATAATAAAAGCATATCGAAGCTAGTTTTCCCTCTGGTTTTTTTCTAGGGGTATCTACCCAAAAATATTAGTGTTTATGTGTGCATGATTTGGTTTCCAATTTTTCTTCTGATATCTTTATTTGAGTTTAATATTCTAGTGGTGTATTTTTGTTTTGTGAGATGCTAACTTGATTTGTAGTAAGGAAATCACTAGATAAAAAAGTACCTAGGATTGGAGTAAGGGGATTTTAACATGGTATCAAATTTCATGCTTTGAATGGAAGTCAAATCTCATATCCATAGTAGTTGATAGTAGATTTATCAAATTTGCATGAGATCTTAGTAGATCCATAACCAAGAGGCATAAATCAAAGGACAGGTTTCAGGGAAACAGTCATACTCAGGAAGAGCTAGGGTTTTGTAGTTTTATGGAGTTGTATGCAGGTTGGTGAAGGAACAAGCACATACATACATGGGCATGTTTGGAGAAAACTGTGTATACATGGGTAGCAATAAGTATAGGTTTGTACATACGTGAGTTCCAGTTAGGGATGTCACGTACTTATGTGAGTTCCAGTCAGGGATGTCACGTACATACGTGAGTTCCAATCAGGGTTGTTGTGTACATACGTGGGTTCTAGTGGTGACATGTATGTACAGGTTAGTACAGGGGTAGTTTTCAGCAACAGGTTATTTCCAAGTTACTTTATCAGGTGTAAGGGATGGAACTAACACATCTAAGAGTTGGAGATAGATTGGATGGAGCATCCAACTTTCTATCTTGGAAACTAAGAGTTACTTTGGCATTAAAGGAGTATGAACTTTGGGAGTTAGTGGAAAAATAAATTGCTCCACCAATAGATCCAAAAATTTGGTAATCTCATGAGAAGAAGGAGATCAATGCGGAGAGGGGTCATCTTGGATTCTGTGAAGGATCATCTAATTCCTCACATATGCAAGAAGAAGGTGACCAAAGAGATGTTTGATGCCTTGGTAGTTTTATTCTAGAGAACTAACATGAATAGGAAGATGGTCTTAAGAAATAAAATCATATTGGTGTAGATGTTTATATATGACAATGTTACCAACTATTTCATGAGGATCACTCAGGTGTGTGATCAATTTACAACCATAGGGGATAAATTAGATAATACAAAGCTCATGAATGTGGCAATAAATGGTGTTCCTAAGTCTTGGGAACCATTTGTCAAGGGAGTCTACGCTCGAGAAAATCTTCCATATTGGTAGAGACTTTGGGATGATTTCATCCAAGAAGAGACTTGGGAGGAGTCTAAGGGAAGAAATAAGGGAAGTAGTGATGAGAACTTGGCTCTTGTCAGTAAGAAAAGGAAGGGAAAATAAAAGAGTTCTAGCAAGAAGGGTAACAATGATGGAGGATCATCACGGCCAGGGAAGAAGAAGGAATTGAATAAAATCAAGTGATCCTCATGTCATAAGAATGGACATTATGCATCTCAGTGTCCAAAGAAGAAGAAGGGTAAAGGAAATATGCATACAATAGTATTAGCAGAGACACAACTAGATGAGTTTGCAACAAAGTTTGAGAAGGATTACTCATTGGTTTCTCTCCTTTATACCAACATAGCTATGATGAGTGCATGGTTCTTGGACAATGGTGCATCTCATCATATGAAAAAATAATAGGAGCTATTTAGTATTCTGATGGAGAGGGACTCAAGTGTTCATGTGGATCTTGGTTATGATGCCAAGTATGCAGTGAAAGTAGAGGGAATAATTACATTCTAACTCGAGTCAGGAGGTTCATTAGGTGCCCATAATATGATTTACGTACATGCTTTGAAGAAGAATTTTATCTCAATCTCAGGTATGGAGGATAAGGGTTTTTTTGTTACTTTTCAAATAGGGAAAGTAATCATACATCCAAACAAATATATCCTAGATAACACAATGGTCACTGGGGTTAGAGAGGGAAATTTATGCAGGTTTCAGGGAAATCTTGTTTAGGCTTTGGTACACAACAGTGACAACCTATGTGAGTTGTGGAATAGGAGGTTGGGACACCTACACTATAGAGCATTGTTGATTATGAGGGGGATTGTTACAGGTCTTTGAGAGTTCAGTATTGAGTGATAGGGAGTGTGAAGAGGGTGTGCACTTGGCAATAATTCCAAGGCTTCATGTTTTAGCAGCGAGAGTATTTCTAAGGGGATCTTGTATCTTATCCATTCATATGTGAGTGGGTCAATGCCAGTGGTATCAATATAGGTATCATCATACTATGTGATGTTTATTGATGAATTTTCCAAGAAAATGTGGATCTTCTTTATGAATACAAAGGACGAGGTCTTCAGTCGATTTTAGGAGTTTAGAGCTCAAGTGGAGAACCAAATAGGGAAGAATATCAAGGTATTGAGGTCGAGTAATGGGGGAGAGTAAACCTCCAATGAATTCAAGGATTTCTGTAAGGAGGCAGGGATCAAGAGGCAGATGATAGTCTCATACAACCCTCAACAAAATGGGTTTGAAGAGGGAAAGAACTGGTCCATCATCGGTTCTACTAGAGCTATGATACATGACCAAGAGTTTTCTATGTTTCTTTGGGAAAATATGTGTAACAAAATAATGTATCTGTGGAATAAGATTCCTCACAAGATATTGAGGGACAAGACTCCAGAGGAGGAATTCTCAGCAGTGAAGCTAGAGATAGGAAATTTGAGGATCTTTGGTTGTCCAGTCTACATCCATTAGCCTTTGTAGAAGAGGACAAAGTTGGATCCTTTAGGACAAAAGGATGTATTTGTGGGGTATAGTGAGACCTCAAAGGCTTATAAGATATTCATTCTAGTATAGTGGAAGAAAATGTTGGTTGTGGAGCCTGATTATATTCCTGATTCATAGGTCTTTTACTTTCAGCAATGTTTATACCCCATGAAGTATTTACACCCCATAAGTATGTACACTCTTCCACATGGGGCAGTGCAGAGGAGGGGTGCCCCTCTGCGGGATCCGGGGGGGCTATCCCCCCAACTGGGAGGTCTTGGGGCAAGCGGAGGTTCGGAGGCGAAGCCCCTAAATGAAAAATTGCCTTGTAAAAGTGTACTGTAATTTCATTGTAAATATGGACCGTTCATTATAAGGTCACAGCTCTAATGGTAGAAATTATGTTAGGGTTTTTTTCCCTAGAAGGCAACCCTCTTTTATGAGGGAAATGTATTGCGTCTATGTATGATGGAAAGTATTGTATTCTGAGAGAGGAGACCATGAGAGAAATAAGAGGAAGTTACATCAGGTTTTGTTGTAGGTTGTATCCTTTCATATGCTAGATAATAAAAAAGGAAGGACCCGACAATTTCTCTAGTGGACGTAGCCCACACTGGGTGAACCACGTAAATCCGTGTCTCTATTGTATTGTGTATCTTCTGTGTTTTGTTTCCGCATTTGTTTTATTTTATTGCTCCATGGTCCTATTTTTCTAACAACTGGTATCAGAGTGAAAGGTAACTCATAGGAAAAGAGGGTTCCTGGTTCGAATGAGACCAATGTCGGAAAATGGAAAGTTTAGGGTCGATAAATTTAACGGCCAAAACTACCAGTTATGGAAGATGCAGATGGAAGATTATTTATATCAGAATGATCTATTCCTACCATTGGGCGGAGTAGCAAAGAATACGATGACCATGAAGGACGAAGAAATGGATATTTTTGATAGAAAGGCTCTAGGAACAATACGACTAAGCTTGGCAACGTCAATGGATTTCAATATTTTGAAAGAAAAGACAACGAAGGGTTTGATAGATGCATTGACCAAATTGTATGAAAAACCCTCGGCATCCAATAAGTTATTTCTAATGAAGAGATTATTTAATATGAAGATGTTGGAAGGTGGGTCTATTGCAGATCATTTAAATGATTTTAATACGGTTACTAATCAAATAAGTTATGTAAAAGTGGACATTGATGATGAGGTTAGGGCTCTTATAATCTTGTGCTCATTACCAGAAAGATGGAACAACTTGGTCATGGATGTAAGTAACTCTGTCTTTTGTTCAAATAATTTAAAATTTGATGATGTTGTTGGTGTTATCCTTAGTGAGGAAATGCGATAGAAAAGAACAGGTGAGACATCAGGTAATGTGTTGAACATGGAGAACAGGGGAAGACAAAAGGATAGAGGAAAGGGTTTCGGGAATCATGGGAATTATAGGAAGGGCAGATCCAAATACAGACTTGGAAAGATAGAGTGATGGAATTGTGGGAAGAAAGGACATCTGAAGAAATACTGCAGAGCTCCAAAGAAACAAAGAGATGGACAACAAGAGAGAAATCAGGAAGTAAATGTAACAGGTGATGTAGATAATATTTCTGAGTCTTGGGTAGTAGATTCAGGGGCTTCATTTCATTCCACACCCCATAGGAAACATTTTCTAAATTATGTTCAAGTTGATTTTGGACAAGTTCATTTGGGTGATGATGCACCATGAAAAATTGTTGGAATGAGAAAGGTAAAAATAAAACAACGCAATGGAAACCAATGGTTGTTGAAAGAGGTAAGACATGTTCCAGATTTAAGAAAAAATCTAATTTCAATAGGGAAGTTGGCAATTGAAGGTTGTATATCCATATTTACAGATAAGACATGGAAGGTCATCAAAGGATCATTGGTGATAACAAAAGGAGAGA
>JASDQU010374821.1:0-24222 GCA_032191745.1 Picea mariana | reverse complement strand
ATGAATTCATTAGGAGTAGAGATGTCATATTCAATGAGAAGGTCATGTACAAAGATCGGTTGCAGGGAAAGAAATAGGAAAAAGAAAAACAAGAATACACAGTGCTTGATGAGATCACTGAAAAAGAAATTCCAAAGGAACCAGAAAATCAAAATGTACAACATCAGGAGTAGCAGGTACCTCAAACACCTGCAAGTGTTGTTAGAAAATCTACCAGGTTAAGTATACCCCCTGAACAATACTCTCCTTTATTGTATTATTTATTGTTGACCGATTCTGGTGAACTATAATGTTATGAAGAGGGAATGCAGGTAGACACCAAAAGGAAGTGGGAGCAAGACATGAAAGAGGAAATGGATTCCTTGGTAAATAACCATACTTGGGACTTGGTTCAGTTGCCTGCAGGAAAAAGAGCATTTCAGAATAAATGGGTTTACAAGTTGAAGGAAGAAGACGGAGGAGAAAAGTGGTACAAGGCTAGACTTGTTGTAAAGCGGTTTGCACAAAAAAAAGATTTTCTCCATGGGGATTTGGAGGAAGAGATTTATATGCAGCAGCCATAGGGGTATGAGGTCAAAGGGAAGGAGAATTTGGTATGTAGGTTGAAGAAGAGCTTACATGGCCTAAAGCAAGCTCCAAGGCAGTGGTATCTAAAGTTTGACAGGTTTATGACAGGAACATAGTTATAGTAGATGTCATTCTGATCACTGTGTTTATTTTAAAAAGCTAGAAAATGGAATCTTTATTATCTTGCTATTGTATGTAGATGACATGCTTGTTGCAGAGTCTAATATGCAGGATATAAATGTGCTCAAGAATAAATTATCCAATTCATTTGCGATGAAGGATTTGGGTGTCGTAAATAAAATCCTTGGCATGAGAATAACAAGAGACAGGAAAAATAAAAAATTGACATTGTCTCAGGGTGAGTACACAAAGAAGGTGTTGGAGAGGTTTAGAATGCAGAATGCAAAACCAATTAGTACACCTTTGGCCAGCCATTTCAAATTAACTAAGGAAATGTGTCCCAAGACACAGGAGGAGATAGAATACATGTCCAAGGTCCCTTATTCATCAACAGTTGGAAGCTTGATGCATGCAATGGTTTGCACAAGACGAGATATTGCACATGTAGTGGGAGTTGTGAGAATGTATATGAACAATCCAGGTAAAGAACATTGGGAGGCAGTAAACTGGATTCTCAAGTATTTGAGAGGTACTACTACTCATGCATTATGTTTTGGAGGTTCAGACACTTTTCTACAGGGATATGTTGATTCAGATATGGAAGGTGATAAAGACAACATGAGGAACACCACAGGGTATGTTTTTACTATAGGTGGAACAACAGTAAGTTGGATTTTGAAACTGCAAAAGGTTGTTTCACATTCAACAACAAAGGCAGAGTATGTTTTTTCTACAGAGGGTAGTAAAGAGATGATTTGGTTACAAAGGTTTATGGAGGAATTGGGAAAGAAGTAGGAGAATAGTAGGTTGTACTGTGACAGTGAGAGTGCAATTAATCTTGCAAAGAACTCAGCCTTCCATTCGAATACTAAGCATATACATTTTAGGTACCACTTCATATGATCTGCCTTGGAAGATGGACATTTGAAGTTGGAAAAGATACACACTAGCCAAAATCCTGCAGATATGTTAACAAAGGGAGTAACCAGAGAGAAACTGAGTTCCTGCTCAATTTCAGTTGGTCTTCAAGAATGAAGATGAAGATGAGGAATTTTCCAATTCCAAGAAGGTTCAGAGTCTAGCATATACAACAACGACGGAGTTTTTGAGATCAGTCTCCAAGTGGGAGATTGTTGGTTGTGGAGCCTGATTATCTTCCAGATTCATAGGTCTTTTACTTTCAACCGTGTTTATACCCCATGAAGTATTTAAACCCTAGAAGTATGTGCACTCTTCCACGTGGGGGAGTGCAGAGGGGGGGTGCCCCCTCTACGGGGTCCAGGGGGGGTATCCCCCCGGCTGGGAGGTCTGGGGGCAAGCGCCCCCCTAGTGGGGGTTCGGGGATGAAGCCCTCGAAGGAAAAATTGCCTTGTAAAAGTATATTGTAATTTCATTGTAAATCTGGACCATTCATTATAAGGTCATAGATCTAACGACAGAAATTATGTTAGGGTTTTTTCCCTAGAAGGAAACCCTTTTTTATGAGGGAAATGTATTGCGGCTATGTATGATGGTGAGTATTGTATTTTGAGAGAGGAGACCGTGAGAGAAAGAAGAGGAAGTTACAACAGGTTTTGCTGTAGGTTGTATCCCGTCATATGCTGGATAATAATAAAGGAAGGACCTGACAATTTCTCTAGTGGATGTAGCCCACACTGGATGAACCATGTAAATCTGTGTCTCTATTGTATTGTGTATCTTCTGTGTTTTGTTTCAGCATTTGTTTTATCTTGTTGCTCCACAGTCCTATTTTTTCTAATAGACAATTGTGAGAAAGGATGTTAAGTTTGAGAATAAATTAGCATCTAGGAGATCTCAAGAGTCATGAATAGTGACAGAGGAGAAGGAGCAGTTGGTTTTTAAGGATGAGAAACGGTCAGTAGTTCAAACTTTAGGTGGGGAGGAGGAGTTAGACCCTTCCAGTCCTCTTAGGATACCTAGGTTTCTATTGCATACATTGAGGGATGTTGATGAGGCTCCTAGGAGTGTGGTCAGAGAGAGAAGACCTATGAGAAAGTTTCTTAACTATATGGCACTTATGAGTAGCATGATTGATGTTGAACCTTCTAGTTTTGAGGAAGAAACAAATTAACAGGTATGGTGGGATGCCATGGTAGAGAAGTGCACCTATATTATGAGCAATGATGTTTGGGACATAGTTTTGAGACTGAAGGAGAATTCAATTGTGAGTTCCAGGTGTCTTTTTAAGATCAATAATGCTCTAGATTGATGGTAGCATCGAGAAGTTCAAGGCAAGGTTTGTGGTGAGAGGGTTTTCCCAGAAAGAGGGAGTGGAATACGAGGAGACATATTCTCTAGTCACCAGGCACGATTCTTCTCGAGTTATTATTTTTAATGCTTCAGTTATGAAGTGGAGGATAGATCAAATGGATGTGAAAACAATTTTCCTCAACGATATCATTGAGGAGGAAGTGTATATAGAGAAACATTTGGGCTTTGAGGTACATGGGAGGGAGTCTCATGTGTGTAGGATTAATAAATCCTTGTACGGACTCAAATAGGCACCCATGACATGGTAATCTAGGATTGATGAATATTTGTAGACCAAGGGATTTACCAAGAGTGAGGCAAATCCTAACTTGTACTTCATACGTGTTGGGGCGGATCCACTCATATTGGTTATGTAAGTAGATGAATTGTTTCTCACAAGTGTAGAGGATATTATTGCAACATGCAAATAAAATGTATCTATTGAGTTCGAGATGAAGGAAATTGGATTGATGCATTATTTTTTGGGATTAGAGGTATGGTAGGTATCGGGAGAGATATTCCTTGGTCAAGGGAAGTACGCAGTTGAGATATTGAGGAGATTTAGGATGAAACATTGTAAGTCCTTGATCTAAAACCATTTGTAATTGTACATATAGGTTGGTGATCCATTGGTACCAATTGTAAATATAAATGTACATATAGGTTGGTGAGACATTGGCACCAAGTTTTGTTTTTTCACACACCTGATTAGTGCGCAAGAATTGTTATCAAAGAAAGGGTGCACACATTAAACAATGATGTGTGAACCTAGGTAAGTGTGCATGGTTGCACAACAAAGGAATGGTATGCATATTTCATGGTGTTGCACACACTTGAGTAAGTGCGAGGGGATTATTTGGAAGTGCGCATCAAAATAAGTTATATATATGGATGTGTATGTATTTGAGGCCGGAGAGCTTGTGTGGTTATGAGGCTAGTGACCTAGGATGAAAATAGGCCAGTGCGCTTATCCATGTGAATGTAGTCACACTCAAGTTATTAATAATATCACATCACTATGCATAGACATATCAGATGAAAAGAGACGAGGGGCTACCTCCACCGGAAAAGGGAAAAGTTGGGGACTTAAGTCCTAGGGAATATTTTATTAATATTTACGAAAAGTGTAAATTATGGATATTTATTTATCCCAAGTTCCCGAGGGATGGGAATGGGTCACCAAGAGGCTTAAATCTAGTTATAAAGGTGACAAGTGTCCAGTTTAAGGAATGTAATATATATTGTTGGCTTTAGTGTATTTGGGGGAGGGAACTCATTCTTTTCGGGGAAGTTCATTCATTTTCTCATGTGCAGAAGGGGTAGGACCATTTGGAATATATGAATATTACCTTATCTATAGAGAAAATATCGTAAAAGGGGTTTTCTAGTATTATAACCGGGATTTTCTATCGAAGAGGTGGGTTGCCAGGCCCATGAGCATTCTCTCTAGGTAAGAGATTCCTTGGGTATTGTTCCCCGGTGAGCTGGGAATTAGTTGCAGGGTTATGAGACTTCTTTTTTGGCCTATTGTTGGAACCCTGAAAGGGAAGTGGGGCAATTGAGGAACTGTTGAGAAGAGAAGGGGCACACTTCCTTGGGTGCAACAGGTGCATGGGGAATGAGAGACTATAGGATAGTTGCAATAGTGGCACCATGGATTGAACAATTTTGTTGAGTATCAAACCTTATCTTGTCATTAGGAATCCTTTTTTCCTAGTGGAGTTAAGCCCCAACTCGGGGGTGACCTATTGCTGAAATTATATGAGAAATAGAGTCTATGGCTAGGAGGAACGTCTGAGTTCTATGTGCATTTGGTGAATTTGCATAAAAGATAAATGTATTTATGTCCTTGTCTCATTTACTATGTTCTTAATTATATATGTTTAATATGGGTTTAATTCTTATATGTTGTTTCATATAAGAAATTTTTGTTATTCTATATAATGTTTCTTGCACATGTAAGTTTGGTGTTGATATTCAATATTTGCATTCGTGTATAAGTATGACAGTTGTTGTTAGTTTTTCCTGTTAAGTTAACCTTATGATAATGGTCATGAGTCTCCGAGGTGAGGTGAGAATGGCCGTGTGTGCAGGGAAATAATTTGTGTGCATATAGGTTGGATTTGATTGTGTGTGCAGGGAAGCAATCCACATGTATGAGTAAATTAGAATTGGTGTGTGACGCCAACATGGTTGCACGCTTAGTGTTGAACACATGTTTATAATAGATTACACGCGCAGTAAAGTTGTGTGCTTAGTATTCTTGTGTGCGCAGTTGTATTGAGTTAATTCCATTCTTATAAGTTCTGTTAGAAGAGGAAAGTTCAGGTGGCGCGACTCAACTTGGGGTTGAGCACATTACTTCAAGTATTTATGCGCAGACCAATTTCATAGAGTAGAATCTACACACTATAATTTAGAGTAGTGTTTCTCAGTAGTAAGATGGGTAACATTACAAATTGGTTGTCATAGCATGATATCCAACTAGGAGTATGGGTATGTTACAGTATGGTACCAGAGTATGTTGGTAACAAGGGATGTTACAGATTGGTATCAGAGCACCGGTTTCAACACTGAGCCTGCATGGGTCGAGTTTCTACGTAAGGAAAAATTTGGGCTGGTAAGTGGTCGAATTTGGAATTATATTGCGGCTAGGGTGCACATAAAATGAGAATGTGCAAGTGTGCACACTAAAATTTGGACATTGTGGGGTGCGACGCTAGAAATGCACATTTAATAATGGTGCACGAGTGTGCGCACTAAACTTTTGGATTGCGCGGAGCAACATTTGGGGTGCATGTGTAATACCAATATGTGGTTTATATGTTAAATATTGACATCACACATTGATACGTGTTGAATACCAGTGTGCATGGGCTTCATAAGAAAGTATTCTGAAAAGATGGTGCCGATTTTTCATGAAGCTGTATCATGAATTCATCTAAAAAATCTTGTTTCTTGGACATTTTGCAGAATTATCAACGATAATAGTAGGACAAAATCAGTGCAGAAGGTCAAAATCATGGAATATGCATGGATAAATTACACCCTTGATGATGAATTTGTGGATTTGTATGTCGGTTTGGGTGTTGATGGTACAAAATACAACTAGGACGCATAAATTTGGTAGAAACCAAAAAGGGGACTACAAAAAGGATGTCCAAATCTATAAAGCTAATTATGAGAGGCTTATGAAATCCAAGGAGAAGCAATATGAATTCAATATCAAGTTGATGAAAAGCTTGGACAAAACAGAAAAGAAAATGAATAAGGAGACAGAATCAAGTAGATCAATATTTTGTCGGTCTCACGATGAGAAAAGAAGAGAAGCAAGAAGTTTTGATAAGCATAACCACTCACCAAAGATTTAATTTAGGAAAGTGCACAATATCTCAAGTCCATCTCCTATCAAAAAGCATAAGAGAAGGACCGAGGTGGATGAGATGCAAGGAGAAATGAATATGATCAAGCCTCCTACCTTTGATGGTGAGAACAAGAAGTATGAAGATGCAAAGACCTGGTTTTTGGGTATGAGGAAGTACTTCCAGCTGCATAATTATTCTACATAGGAAGAAGGGAGAATTTACATCTACCAACTAAAAGGAAACACATCAATGTGGTGGGATCAATTCATACAAGTGCAACACAACGATTAGAAGAAGGTTAGAGGGATTTCAAGAGGTATTTACAAAGGAAATACTTAACCAAGCCATACTATGACAAGAAAATGAAGGATTTCTTTGAACTCAAGCTTGGGAGTATGACAATAGATGAGTACGAAAGAAGATTCTTAGAGTTTCTTAAATATGTCACATTCATCAAGGATGAGAAAGTTAAAATTCAGAGGTACCTAAGTGGGTTTCCTTCATTTATTAGTGATAAGATACAATATGATGACCCCAAGGAATTGGAGGAAACCATAAGGCGCGTTAAATTTCTTTATGATCAGCAAAGGGGAAGACTGAATTTCCAAAAGGCTTGGAAAGACAAGATGAAAAGTAAGGTGGAACAGAGAAAGAAGGGGACTAAGACATCATTTTTCAGAAATATTGCTTAAGGACAACCAACTTCCAAGGAGCCTGGAATGATGGAGACAGTGTATAAAATCAGCAACAAAAGCACTCTAACTCACATAGGAATTTTGTCAAACACTTAGTAAAGAAAAAATTATGTCTTAAATGAAATCTGAAATGTTTTAACCCACATTCAACTATATCATAAGAAGAAACACACATTACTAATAAACTAGTAGTAGAAAATAACAATGAACAACAGTCACAAAACACATGTGCACACTCATAATTTTGGCAACCAGACAGAGAAAACCCCAGAATGAGGAAACCCACCAAGGGAAATTTATTATCAGCTTCATGAAGTACAAAATAAACAACAATAATACATTTGGCAGCAAGAGAAACAAAAGTTAAACTCACTTGCAGACACCCAAAAAAGTCCCCAAATTTTTCCTTGAAAAGCATACCACAGTCCGTACGACCTGTTGGACCAAGATAAGAAACAACACCTTGGAAAATGTGCCAACCTATATATGTAAGGTATGATCTATACAACTATCCTCTAGAATTAAAAACCCACAAGTTGCCTCGAAAATCGTACCACAAACTGCCTCAATTTCCATGCCCACTTTTCTGTTGTACGACATGTACGGATCTGTATAGTATAATTTTCCATTTCGAGACTGAATCCTTGGGTCCACTATAGTCTCAAAAACATCATGCTCCTCATCTGACTTTGAATCTCCAACTATAGGATGTCCTCGCACAATGTACAACCTATCAACCCGATCACCAATCAACTGTGGCTCAACCAGATCAACGCCCTCCCTGTAGATAAAGACAAATTTCCACTCTTGAAAAATGCCACATATTTCGCATCTTCCAAGGCTAGAAATGAGAGTAGGTTAACCCTCAAACCTTGAACAAAAAAAACTCCATCAACCACTAAGAGTTCTCCAAACTCGAGCTGGAATCTAACCCTTTCAACTCCATGTACTACTCGTGCCATTCTCCCTTCACTTTCAACTAGTCATTCTGGACCCGTCTTTACGATACTGAGGAATATACACCATATTCATATGATATTACATGAGCCTCCACTATCAATGATCCATATATTGTCACACAAAAATCCAATTCTCCCGACACTTGACACAAGAGTGACCAATGAGAATTCCTTCTCAAACTTGTTAGAAAAGTCCTCTATTGATGTTGTTGTCTCTACAGCTGGCCCCTCCTTCTCCTTCCTCTTCTTCTTCTTCTTTAGACACTGGGATTCAAGGTGGCCATACAAATTGTAGACAAAACTTATGAATTTTCTCAAGTATTTCCCAGAAATCCCATGCCCCTTACTTTTTCTCTTTGTCATAAGATAAACATTCTCTTCATCAACTCCATCTCCCTTCTATCTACTACTCTGAGATCCTTCCCAGATCTCCTCTCGAGTGAAATCATCCCATATTCTACTCTAGTCTGGTGAATTTTCCTGACCCACCACACACTTCATGAAGACTTCCCACTCCTTGGTTAAGCCTTTCAAGGCTATCCTCACCAACTCTGAATTTGAAATGACCTCCCCAACTCTAGCCAACTCATCTTTCACATGTGATACCTGAGTAATATATGGTGCCACACTCTCACCCTTATTCATCTTAGTATCATTCATATTTTCCTTTAATGCCATCTTCCAGTTCTCATTCTTCACCTCATACAAGTTTTTCAGTGTCTCCCACATCTCATAAGCTGTCTTCTTATCATCTAATTATGGGATAAGTGAGTCTTTCACTCAACACATAATAAGCCTCTGATATTTTTCTTCCTTTCCCTCATGTTTCAGGAAATGAGAGACACTTCCAAACTAATCCTAGCATATGAACAATTTAATCAAGAACGTAAATAACAAAGCAATCACACAGTACACAAAGATTTTACCCTGGAAATACAAACTGGGAAAACCAACATTCCTTGAGTGCTCTGCTTTCTTTTTGTCTTATTCAATCTGAATAAAATGTTACATGTCTAACCTTGGTCCACACCTAAGACACAATCGACGTCATTCCCTATTTCCTATGGAAGAAAAACCTTATAGCCAATCTGACTTACATCTACATGACCAACAACCTACGATTTTCTCATTAGTCTTTATGGCCTTGCAACATGCCTCTTTATAGGATTTATAATAGGAAAAACCCTAAGGAATTGGTGCCCAAAATCGGCTACAGATCCATGTAGATCATTGGATACAAATCCCACAAATCTTGGGATTCTATTATAGTCGACTCCAAGTCATATTACCAGTCGACTACCAGTCATCCTTCATTCAGTCTTTAGTCGATCACCACATGTCCACCTATCAACCTCTCATTGGTTGACCTCTTCGACTTGTTTTCGATGCCTTTACCATGTCGAACTAATTTTACCTTCAAATTTGACTTTACACGATCAACTCACCTCGGCCTTCAACTTGTTGTCGATCTACCGCGACCTTGACTGTCAGTCGATTCACCTCGACTAGAATTTCACTCAAAATAATATAACAACCCAACATTCTCCCACTTGTTGTTTTCTTTACTGAAACATGAGATTCAATAAATTTCATTCACATACCCAATTAATCAATTCCCATTAACTCTTTGCACCAAGATAACTTCACAACACTTAGAGACTTGGTCAATGAGTCTTCTATGTTTTCCAACATGTCTACTTTCTCTAGTAGCACCTTGTTTCTTTCCACCATATATCTTAAGAAATGGTATTGTACATATATGTACTTATTCTTTGAATGATAAGAAAGGTTCTTTTCTAGAAATATTGTTCTTTTACTATCGCAACTTCCCTTCATATCTCTCTTCTCAAACCTAATTTTTGAACATAGCCTTTATAACCATACCACTTCTTTACCTCCATGAGTGGCCGCCATATATTCAACTTCTGTTGTTGACAAGGATACGACCACATGTCACTTACTCATCCAAATTATTTCTCCACCAAACATATTGAAGACATATCTATTGGTCGACCTCTTCCGATCTATATCTCTAGCCTAGTAGGTGTCGACAAATCCATGTACATTTAATTTACCATTGTAGGTCTTCCTTGGTAGAATATAGCATAGTCCTTCGTGCCACAAAAATACCTGAATACTCTCTTGACAGTTGTCCAATGCTCCTTTCCAGGTGTCAACATGTACCTTCTCAACACTCCCATTGCATGGGAAATGTCTGGTCAAGTGAAAACCATCACATACATTAGACAACCAACAACACTTGCATAGGGAACACATGCCATGTCCTCTATTTCTTCCCGTGTCTTTGGACACTATTCAACAGTAAGGATTTCTCCCATAGGAATTGGCACGTTTATTGGTTTGCAATCCTGCACATTGAATCGTTTCAGAACTGTTTCAATATACTTCATCTGATTCAATTAGATATTTCTAGCGACTCGATCCCTCTTAATATCCATTCCCTGAATGAAGTTAGCTGCATTGAGATCCTTCATGTCGAACTTGGAGGATAGTTGCTTCTTCACCTCCTTTATTGCTTCTGTGTTATTTGCAGTCAACAACATGTCATTCACATACAAAG
Organism: Picea mariana; assembly: GCA_032191745.1. Taxonomy (NCBI): domain Eukaryota; kingdom Viridiplantae; phylum Streptophyta; class Pinopsida; order Pinales; family Pinaceae; genus Picea; species Picea mariana. The sequence continues at coordinate 13,664 of JASDQU010374821.1, read as the reverse complement.
CTACATATATGAAACACCCACGTTCTTCCTTGGAATATATGCAGTGATCATATTTGCTTCTCACAAATCCCAAACTAAGGATGTATGTGTCGAAATTTTGGTACCGTATCCTTGGTTATTTCTTTACACCATAAAGGGATCTTTTTAATTTGCACACCAACTCTTTCTTTCTCTTTACTACAAATGCTTCAAGTTGTTTCATGTAGATTTCTTCTTCTATGTCCCCATGTAGGATTTTTATCTTCACATCCATTTGTTATATTTCCATATCGAATGTTGCAGTCAAAGACATTAGTACTCTAATGCAAGTTTAGTTTTTCAACAAGGGAAAAAATCTCACCGAAGTCGACTCCCTCGACTCGGGAATAACCTTTCGCTACCAGTCGAGCGTTGAAATTCTCGACTTGTCCTACAACATTCATCTTCTTCTTGAATACCCATTTGCCATCGATAGGATTTATTCCACTAGGTAACTTGATTAAATCCAATGTCTCATTCTTGTGCAAGGTTTCCATCTCTTCAAACATGGTGTCCTTCTAGAGATTACCCTATGTCGAGTCGACTACATCCTGACCGAATCAGGCTCATCATCGATGGAAGTTATCACGAATGAAGATTGGAACTCAGGTGGAATATACCTTTCGAATGGTTTTATTATTCTTTCTAACCTCCTTACCACCATAGTTTTTTTTTCCACCTCTTCCTAAGATTCAGTCGACTCATCTGAATCATCTTCTTTGTTCCTCAGTTCAAACCGCATTGTCACAGGATTATTCTCAGTCTAAAACAATTCTTCAGGATTACACTTACCTACAACTTCTATGAAGACCACATCTCAAATTTACACTATTCTCCTTGATGAAGGATCCCATAACTTATATCATTTCATTCCTTCTTTGTATCCATTGAAAGTACATTTGACTTCCTTCTTGTCCATTCTTCTCCTCTTTTCTTTGGGAACATGCACAAACACATCGCATCCAAATACTTTGATATGTGAAAAAAAAGGATTCTCACTCGACCATAACTCATGTGGAGTTGTGTCGGTTAGCACCGATGAAGGAGACATATTCACCAAATATCTTGCAGTGTCAACTACCTCCTCCCATAATTCTTGTGCGATCCCAACACCACTGAGCATGCTCCTTGCCTTATCCATCAACGTTCTGTCCATTCTCTCAGCAACTCCATTTTGTTGTGGGGTATATGGTGTGGAATTTTGGCATGCTATGCCACACTGCTTACATAAATGATCAAATTATTTTCCACAGAATTTACCACCATTGTCAGTTCTCAACACTTATATCCTCTTATCTGTCTGGTTTTCTACAAGAGCTTTAAACTCTTTAAATTTCTCGAAAACCTTTGATTTCTTCCTCAGGAATATATCCATGTCTTCCTAGAGAAATCATCTATGAAGGAGACATAATACATGGATCCACCAAGTGAAGGCACTATAACCAGGCTAGACAAATCACTATGCACCAATTCTAGAATCCCATTTTCCCTTGTCTCTCTAGATGGGAACCTCACCTGACTTTGTTTTCCATATATGCAATGTTCACAAAATTCGACCTCTAAACCACATTCAGGAAAACCTTCAACCATACCTTTTTTTTTATAGCTTGAAGTCATTTTTATCCAATGTGTCCCATCCTCTCGTGCCATATCCTGATTGGGTCAATTTTATCATGTCTTGTCGATTTGGTTTGTACCGAATTAGCCCAAGTCAGGTCAAGTTGATTTGAATTCAAATCGACTCCATGAGAAATGATGTTGTTGCATCTAGTCGAGTCTTCATTCCATAATAAATTGTATAGGGTTCCAATCAAAACTCCTTTCACTAAGACCATCACACCTCTGACAATCTTGCATGAATCCTTCTGAAACAGAGTATGCACTCCAACATCTCTCATCTTACTGAAAGATATCATGTTTCTTTCCAAACCTAGGATGTGTAGCACACCTGGAAGGGTTCTTTTCCTGCCATCCTATAGTATGAGTTGAAATCTTCCTCATCCGACAATTTTGGTTGTCGAGTCATTCCCCAAGAACACATCACCTCCATCATATCGTTCATACTCATAGAACCATTCTCTATGTGGTGTCATATGATAAGATGCTCCTGAGTTGATCAACCAAACTCCTTGATTTGACTGAGTGCTGGTCGACAACAAGTACACATCACCTCCCTTATCTAGCGTTGAATTTCTCTCACTTGACTTCTTATTGTCGTATCTTGTACTGATTTCCATCGCCCTCAACTTACAATTCTTTTTGTAATGCCCAGCTTTACCGCATTTCCATCATCTTCTTTTTGACTGAACTAGGGTTTTAGATCTACCCTTCAACTTAGACTTTCTACTGGATAATTTTCCTTTATCGCTTTCAACTGGTCAACCTCTCACCACTAAAGCATCTTTGTTTGATCCTTCCATGTTCTTTCTTCTCATTTCTTCTTACAACAGAGAAGCAACCATGTCTTATAGTGCTAGTGTGGTTGTATTACTCCATATAGCCACGACTAAGCTATCCTAGGAGTTTGGAAAATAACATAATGGGATTATACACTTCTCATTCTCAATGATTTTAATGTCCACATATGATAACTGGCTTAAAATAGTGTTAAATGCATTTAAATTCTCAACCACTGAACTTCCATCACTCATTCTTATAAGACACAGTTTCTTTCTGAGAAACAACCTATTTACCAGACATTTCGACTAGTATAAGCTTCCCAACTTTTCCCATAGTTTCTTGGTTGAATATTCACTCGATACATTCAGTAGTACCGAATCTACAAGACAAATTTGAATCATACTTTTTTCTCTTCTTTTGAGTTTCTTCCATTCTTCGATCGACATGCATGTTGGTTGGGTACCTGGACAAACCATTGTCCATTGTTCTCAATCTACAAGAATCTATTCCATTTTAAGCTTTCAAAGCTCAAAAGTTTGGTCATTGAATTTTTCTATATCTATCCTTGAACTGATCGCCATTTTTTACCATGATATTTAACACAATTTATGACTTACGAATGTTATTGTACCTAGGGTTTAGTTCTCAAATTCAAGATTGGAAAATCAAGATGTGATACACTCGTCAAAACATAAGACGACTTTGACACCAATTGTCAAAGATGAAATTGGCTCTGATACCACTTGTCAGGAAATGAGAGACACTTCCACACTAAGCCTAGAATAAGAGAAGAAGAATTTAATCAAGAACATAAATGACAAAGCAATCACACAATACACAGATTTTTTACCCTGGAAACCCAAACCAAGAAAACCATCATTCCTTGAGTGTTATTCTCTCTTGTCTTATTCAATATGAATAAAATGTTACTTGTCTAACCTTGGTCTACACCTAAGACACAATCAACAATATACCCTCTTTCCTATGCAAGAACAACCTTGTAGCCAATCCAGATTACATATACATGACCAAAAACCTACGATTTTATCATTATCCTTTACGACCTTACAACATGCCTCTTTATAGGCTTTACAATAGGAAAAACCCTAAAGAATTGACACCCAAAAATGGTTACAGATCCATATAGATCATTGGCTACAAATCCCGCAAATCTTGGGATTCTGTTACAATCAACTCCAAGTCATATTACCAGTAGACTACCAATCATCCTTCATTCGGTCCTCAGTTGTTCACCACATGTCCTCATGTTGACCTCTTTTTGTTTGAACTCTTTGACTTTCTATTGATTCCTTTACCATGTTGAACTTCCTCGACCTTTGACTTTGAATTTACCCAGTCGAATCACCTTGAACTTCAACTTGTTGACAATCGACCTTGACCTCGACTGTCAGTAGATTCACCTTGAATAGACTTTCACTACAAATAATATAACAACCCAACATCATGTACATCCAAAGAAATAGGGTCTATTGTGGGAACAACTACTATAGAGCTGACAAATCTCCAAAGTTTGTTCTCCACGAGAATAGATAACATTTTGACTTTCCATTGCAAGTAATTGGAAATACCTTCCAACTGATCCTCATATCTTGTGAAAGAAACCATTTCTTCTCAATTGTTCAATAAAAAACAAACAACCAAGTTTCCCCCTTCAAATCCCTGCCAAAAATAACATTTCTCACTGTAACTTAGAGCACCTACTCTTATACCATGTATAAAATCAATAACAAAAACACTCTAACTCACATAGGACTTTTTTCAAACACTTAGTAAACATAGACTTTTGTCTTAAATGAAGTATGAAATGTATTAACCCACATTCATCTATATCATAAGCAGAAACACACATTACTAAGCAACTAGCAATAAAAAATAACAATGAGCAATAGTCACAGAACACATGTACACACTCAGAATTTTGGTAGTCAGCCGGGAAAACCCCAGAATGTGGAAACCCACCAAGAGAAATTTATTATCATCTTCAGGAAGTACAAAAGAAACAACAGTAATATATTTGGTAGCAAGAGAAACACAAGTTAAACTCACTTCCAGACACCCATAACAATCCCCAAATTCTACCTTGAAAATAGTGCCATAGTCTATATGGCCTGTATGGCTGAGCTGAGAAACAACACCTTGGAAAATGTGCCAACCTACTGTTGTATAGTCTAATTTGTATAGTTTTCCTCCAGTAGTAAAAACCCACAAGCTTCCTTGAAAATCGTGTCACAAGCTACCTCGATTTATGTGCCCACTTTTATGTTGTACAAACTATACGAATCCATACAGTATGACCTCCCACTCAACTGCAACCTTAATTTCTCACATAATTTTTTCCTTGGGATTTGTGCCCAAAATCTCTTGGAATCTATGCCAAATATGCTGCATACATTTTCCTTCCAGCTCTCTCTCAAATTTCTCTTGACTTGTCTTGCACACTACCCTACAATTACTCTCCTAACTGAAAATGACTTTTCACATTCCGCATCCCTAAATCTAATGGACAAGATATAATCTTTCCTTTACAATATCAAGGGACATGATTCATTCCCTCCAAAATAAATCATTTAAATTTACTAAAGTTATTTTCCACTTGATGACATAAGTGTGCTTTATGACATAAGTGCACTTTATGACATAAAGTCACTTTAATAAAATATTAGAAGGTCACTTTTTACAGAAAGTTACTTTAATAAAAGAGTCACTTTATTACAACTTTATAAAATGCCTATTACAAAGTCAAGTGTTGAGTAGTGCAAATGCAAGGTCACTTCCGCATACAAGACAAAACATGCGGAGTACCTCCTGAGCTATAAAATATAACACTCCCTCTTAGAAAGGGAGGTACTCATTTCCATCACTATCACTTGGTCCTATCCTCAATTCCATCACACTGTTCGAAGTAGGATCTCCTTCTGAACTTGGAGCCAACCTCAACACCTACACTAAACTCGAATCTGAAGGCCTCCTCCTAGGAACCACTCTGAACCCTGAGCTCCTTGGAGAACCCACTCCACCCTAAGCTTATCTCCACTCACATCAGCTGAGCCTAATTTCGATGCTAAGAAGAGACTCCCTCTCTTCCCTTGGATTTCAAGACTGAATCCTTGGGCCCACTGCAGTCTCATGAGCCTCTTTCTCCTCATCCAACCTTGAATCTCCAATTGTAGGTTGTCTTCACACAATGTACAACCTATCAAATCGATCACCATCAACAGTGGCTCGATTGGATAGAATATCTCTCTTTTGATAAAGAAATATCCACTCTTGAACAATGTCGCATATCCCACATCTCTCAAGGTTTACATCGAGAGTAGGTTAACCCTCAACCCCATAACAAATAGAAATCCATCAACCAATAGGAGTTCTCCAATCTCGAGTTGGAATCTAACCCTTCCAATTCCACGTACTGCTCATGCCATTTCCCCCTTCACTTTCAACTAGTCAGTCTGGTCCCGTCTCTGTGATACTGAGAAATATATGTCATGTTCCTGTCATATTACATGAGGCTCCATTTTCAATGATTTTAAGTACCTGAATATATCTAAAAATACAAGATATAATAATAGCCCAAATCATTCACCATAACACTAAGCATAAGAAATAGAGAAAATCCTTGGGGTAGGGTAACACGATATATTAATCTTGAAGGAAGGATAACACTCCTTAAGCAATGATTTATACATTCACAATATTCTTCACTATGCTTCAATACATTGCTTACACTTCTTTATATATCTCTCTCTATCTCTTAGGAACCTTCTCGCATTTATTATATCTAACTACCATAATGGGTCTTATTTAATAATATAGTGGACCTATTCCACCTTACATTGAATATACATAACCAAATTCCTATTGGGTACCTCCCTAGGTACCCCATATTACCTCCCTAGGTATACTACATTCCATCCCCCTTCACATGTTTCATCCTCGAAACATGAGAACAAACCATACAATATGACCGACTAAGCAATGCAGCGAACTAATGCCAAGTGTTACCATCCATCCATCCTAATGGAATATGAACATGATGTCCAACTGTTTCCTTGCCACCCTAATATTGATCTGCATTGTTCTTGTATTTCCATGGCATTGTTTCGCTAGTCGGATGTCTTCCTGTAGTGTCGGTAATCCTCCATGCACCTCTTGATTGGTTTCCTTTATGGTGCCCCACCGATGCATAAATGTGTTGAAGATCATGCCCTTGCCTTGATGACTATTTTTTTTCTATATGATGTGGATGGCGATATACAAAAACTATAGGAATATGTTCTTTTTTCTTCAATTCTATAACACATTGTGCCTTTGAGTCAATGACCTCCTTGGCTTCATTATTGTGGCATTCGTGTGGCTTTATTTCATCTCCTTCAGTAGACGCTGCCTCTAATTCAACTTTAGATTCTATAATAACTTCTTTTCTCACCATCGTGGGCCCATATTTCTTACTAAGAGACACATCATGCAAGGTGACATTCTTTTTCTTATACCACAACTTCAAAAACTTCTTTTGCACATTGATATTAATGGTACCCATTGATTCTATCCAAGGGTATCCAAAAACAATATCCACTTCATCCATATCCATGGCATAAAAATTTGAATGAAACACATATTTGTCCATGGCGATCTTCAAATCTTTAAAAAATTGAAAATTTTCACCCTCAACCTGTGTGCTTTGAACAGTCTTTGTAGGAACTTGCAATCTATTAAACAACTGAACATTGATAAAATTATGCAGGAAACTAGGATTAATAGAAACGATGATATTTTATTTATGAATGCATCCATGGACATGTAATATAGAATTTCCACATGAAAATAAACCCTTCTTTCTTTACTCTTGGCATGAGACCAATTTTCTAAAAATACTTTTCAAATTCTTCATCGAAGAGTCCCGTCATTTTTCTATAGTTAAGTGAATTCCACCAAAGGTTGCATCACCTTGTAAACTCAAATTTATCAACGCTTTCCAATGTTCTTTACTGAATGAATTCCTATGTTTTATGACTCATTCGATACTAGGGCCATACGAATTTCCTCAAAAATATATCTTTCTATGAAAACCCCAAAAATAGAATTATAACTTACTGTGCGAAACACACAACTTTTTCTAGAAAACCCTAAAAAACTGTCAAATTTAAAATGTTGATAACTTCACGTATCAGACTCCATTTCAGCTGATTTGTTTTTTAAAATTGGGTATTTTTTCGAGAGGAATTCAAATATCCAATTAGTTTCTGGAAATTATGAGCATAAAGTTTCAAAAAAAAGTCTAAAGTGCGCCATCCCCTTTCTTCCTTTTAAAAAATCTTCAAAATGAACCAAACATTTCTTCCCTTCTTTGGCTAAGGAAAGTTCTCTGATACCAATTGTTAAGTACCTGAATAGATCTGATAATATAAGATAGAATAATAACCCAAATCATTCACCATAACACTAAACCCAAGAAATAGAGAAAACCCTTGAGGTAGGGTAACACCATATATTAATCTTTAAGGAAGGATAACACTCCTCAAGTAATGCTTGATACATTCACAATATTTTTCACTATGCTTCAATACATTGCTTACACTTCTTTATATATATCTCTCTATCTCCCATGAACATTCTAGAGAGCCTTCTTGAATTTATTATGTCTAACTACAATAATGGGTCTTATTTAATAATATAGTGAACCTAGTCCACCTTACATTGAACATACAAAATCCATCCATTGTCACGCACAAATCAAGTGCTCCTGACACTTGACACAAGAGTGACCAATAAGAATTCCTTCTCAAACTTGTCTGAAAATTCCTCTACTGTTGATGTTTTCACTGCAACTAGCCCCTCCTCCTCATTCCTCTTCTTCTTCTTCTCTAGAAACTAGGTTACAAGGTGGCCATACTGGTTGCAGATGAAACATATGACTTTGCTTAAGTCTTTCCCGGAAATCCCCTACTTCTTACTTTTTCTCTTTGTCACAAGAGTAACATTCTCTTCATATGCTCCATATCCCTTTCATCCACTGCTCTGAGATCCTTCCTGGATCTCCTCCTGAGTGAAATCACCCCTCAGTATTCTCCAGTTTGGTAAATGTTCCTGACCCACCACACACTTCACGAAGACTTCCCATTCCTTGGTGAAGCCTTTCAAGGCTATCCTCACCAACTTTGAATATGAAATGACCTACCCAATCACATCCAAATCATATTTCACATGTGCTACCTGGGTAATATAGGATTCCACACTCTCACCCTTATCCATCTTAGAATCATACAACTTTTCCTTTAGTTACATCTTTCGGTTCTCATTCTTCTCCTCATACAATTTTTTTAGTGCCTCCCACATCTCATAAGATGTCTTCTTCTCAGCTAAGTGTGGGATAAGTGATTCTTTCACTCCATCCAGAATAAGCCTTTGATATTTGGCTTCCTTTATCTTATGTAAATCCAAATAAATAGGGTATGTTGTGGGAACAACTACTATAGAGCTGAAAAACCTCCAAATTTTGTTATCCCTGAGAATAACTGACATTCTGAATTTCCATTGCAAGTATATGGAAATCCCTTCCAACCAATCCTCATATCTGATGCAAGCAACCATTTCTTGTCAACTGTTTAATAAAAAACAAACAACCAAGTTTCCCCCTTCAAATCCCTCCCAAAAATAACACTTCTGATTGTAACTCAAAGCACCTTCGTTGATACCATGTAGAAAATTAACAACAAAAGCACTCTAACTCACATAGGAATTTTTTCAAACACTTAGTAAACAAATTTTTATGTCTTAAATGAACTTTGAAATGTATTAACCCACATTCAACTATATCATAAGTAGAAACACACATTACTAAGCAACTAGCAATGGAAAATAACAATGAACAACAGTCACAAAACATATGTGCACACTCATAATTTTGGCAAACAACTAGGGTAAACCCCAGAATGGGGAAACCCACTAAGATAAATTTATTATCAACTTCAGGAAGTACAAAAGAAACACCAGTAATACATTTGAAAGCAAGAAAAACACAATTTAAACTCACCTGCAAACACCAACAATAGTCCCCAAATTATGCCTTGAAAACTGTGCCATAGTTCGTATGACCTATACGACCCAGCTGAGAAAAAACACCTTGGAAAATGTGCCAACCTACTATTGTATAGTCTAATCTGTACGGTTGTCCTCCATCAGTAAAAACCCACAAGCTACCTTGAAAATTGTGCCACAAGATGCCTCGATATTTGTGCCCACTTTTCTATTGTATGGCCTATACATATCTGTATAGTATGACCTCTCACTCAACTGCAACCTTTATCAATTTCTCATAGAAATTTTTCCTTGGGATTTGTGCCCAAACTCTCTTGGAATCCATGCCAAATCTGTTGCATACACTTTCCTTCCAGCTCTCTCTCAAATTTCTCTTGACTTGTCTTGCACACTACCCTATGCTTACTCTTATAACTGAAAATGACTTTTCACCTTCCCCATCCCTAAATCTAATGGTGAAGATCTAATATTTCCTTTACAAGATCAAGGGAAATGATTCATTCCCTCCAAAATAAATCACTTAAATATACTAAAGTTGTTTTCCACTTTATGACATAAGTGCACTTTATGACAGAAAGTCACTTTAATAAAATATTAGGTCACTTTTACAAAAAGTCACTTTAATAAAAGAGTCACTTTATTACAACTTTATAAAATGCCTATTACAAAGTCATGTGCTTAGTAGTGCAAATTCAAGGTCACTTCCGCATACAAGACAAAACATGTGGAGTACCTCTTGAGCTATAAAAGCTAACAGACAATGGGGGAAAACCAAGGCAACAACCTATTCAATGTTGGAGTTGTGGCAGAGATCATATGCACAAAGATTGCCCTCAAAGAGGTGAAAAATCAAGGATCGCGCACAGTTTACAACAAGATACGATAGTTGAAGACATGGGCGTAAATGTACCTAGGATTTACGCATCCCTGGATAAAAAGCAAGTCGAGTTTTAGTTGCACATGATTGAAGTGGAAGGTAAGATTAATGACCAATCCATTGCTATTTTAATTGATTCAGGAGCTAGTTATATTTATCTAGAACTTAAGATAGTGGAAATATTCTAATTTCCAAGAAGAAATCTTGTAAAACCTTGGTTGGTGCAGTTAGATACAGGAGCAAAAAGGAAAATTAATGAGATGGTGATTCGTGAAGGCATGTCCAAAGGATATGAATGGATTGCGCACAAAAGTTAATTTGAATATCATACCTTTGGGCTCATATTATTTCCTCATTGTTATAGATTGGTTAGACCAACATCATGTCATTATAGAATGTTACAATAAGGAATTTATTTTCTTGGATGATGAGGGAAAATTAAAAACAGTTCAAGGAATTCCAAGAGTTGTAACTATCAAAGAATTTTCATCCTTGCAATTGAAGAAAAGTTGTAGGAAAGGATGTCAAGTATTTGTAGTGCACATGGAAGAGGAACCTAAGGATAAAGTGTCAAATGCTGAAGACTGGGTGATATTGAAAGAGTTTGTGGATGTATTTAAAGAGATATTGAGGCTTCCACCGAAAGAGATATTGATTTCTCTATAAATCTGATGTTTGTAGAAACTCTTGTATCCAAGACTCCTTATAGGATGAGTACACCAAAGTTGAAGGAGTTGCAGATGCAACTTGAATAACTTTTGAAGAAGGGGTATATATGCCCAAGTGTGTCACTTTGGGGTGCCCTAGTATTTTTCGTGAAGAAGAAGGATGGTACGCTGAGGCTTTGTATCGAATTCAGGAAGTTGAACAAATTAGTAACAGTAAAGAACAAGTATCCTTTGCCAAGGATAGATGACCTCTTTGATCAGTTGAGGGGTGCACAAATATTTTCAAATATTGATCGTAGATTTGGATATCACCAAGTGAGAATTAATGAAGAATAACTCAGCAAGATTTCCTTCAGAAGGAGGTACAAACATTATGAGTTCACAATGGTGTCGTTCAGATTTTCAAATGCACCAGTTGTCTTCATGTGTTTGATGAATGGAGTTTTCATAAATTACTTAGATAAGTTTGTCATTGTATTTCTGGATGACATACTTATTTACACAAAGTATGAAGAAGAGCATTAGAAACACTTGAGGATGGTACTGCAAGTATTGAAGGAGCATGAACTTTATGGAAAGTTGAGAAAGTGCTCATTTTACTAGTGAAAAATTCATTATTTGGGTCATATCATTACCAAGGAAGGAATAGTTGTGGTTCCAAAAAAGATAAAATCCATTGAGGAATGACCGACACCGAGGAAGGTCGCCAAGGTGAGGTACTTCATGGGACTTGCAGGTTATTACAGAAGGTTTATTGAGGGGTTCTAAAAAATTTTCCATCCAATTACATCCTTTAAAAATAAAGGTGCGCGATTTGAATGGACATTGGATTGTGCAAGGAGTTTTCAACACTTGAAGAGCTTGTTTACAAGTGCACCAATTTTGAGAATTGTTGATTCAGAGGAAGACTTCATTGTGTGCATAGATGCATGTAAGGAAGGGCTCAGTGGAGTACTTATTCAGAATGGGCATGTGGTGTGCTACAAATCAAGAAAGTTAAAAGAGCATGAAAAACTCTATGCTACTCATGATTTAGAATTGACAGCCATAGTGCATTCCTTGAAGATGTGGTGGCACTATCTCATGGGTAAAATATTTGATCTGAGAACACACCATAGTGACCTGAAGCATATTTTTGGATAGGTAAGTTTAAATTCCAGACAAAGCAGGTGGTTAGAATTACTCAATGGGTGATACTTTGACATAAAACATATCAGAGGAAAAGAGAACAAGGTGGTTGACACACTCAGCAGGAGGGTGCATGATATGCATGATACAACTATTAGCATGTACAAATCATATTTGTGTGACAAAACTTTATAATTTTCCAAATCAGATTAGTGTTATGTGGACATAAAGGCAAATTTACAACAAGGTATGTCGCAATAGAAATTTGAAGATTATGAGTTAAAAGAGGATGGAATCCTCATGTATAGATGCATAGTCTATGTGCCAAATGATCATGAGTTTAAAAGTCTATTATTGTCAAAGATGCATAAGGTTCATTGTGTAGGACACCCAGGATACCAAAGGAAAATTTTCGCAGTCAAAAAGCAATACTATTGGTCAGGAATGAAAAAGGAGGTTGTTGATTTTATTGCTAGATGCCTTGAATGTCAAAAGGTCAAGGATGAGAACATGCATCCAATTGGTTTGCTACAACCTTTGTCCATTCCTGAGTGGAAGTGGGAAGTTGTGACCATGGATTTTATTACTAATTTTCCTAGGACTTCTAAGCAACATGATTCTATTATGGTAGTGGTGGACAAGCTTACTAAAACTGCCCATTTTATTCTAGTGAAGTCAATGCACAAGGAAGCCAAAATTGTTGAAATATACATGTGATCAATTGCTAAGTTGCATGGTATACCTTAGACAATTGTGTCTGAAAAATATTCCAAGTTCACCTCAAACTTTTTGAAAGGGCTATTCAAAGGATTTGGGACAAATTTTAACTTTAGCACAACATATCACCTTGAGACAGATGGACAAACAAAGAGGGTAAATCAGGTGATTGAAGATATTCTTAGAATGTATTTGATGAATAAACCATACAAATGGGAAGAATACCTTCACTTGGTAGAGTTTTGTTACAACAATGGGTATCAAGAATATTTAAAGATGAGCCCATTTGAGGCACTTTATGGTAGGAAGTGAAACACGCCAGTGAGTTGGGAAAACCTAACAGACCACACAATGGTTGGGCCAGATATGCTTAGGGAAATGGAGGAGAAGATGGTAAAGATTAGGAGGAATTTAAAGGTTTCCTAAGTTAGGAAGAAAAGTTGTGAAAATAAACGTAGAATCCTCAGAGAGTTTAAAGTGGGTAACCATGTGTTCTTGAAAGTAAAAGCCAGATGCAGTTCCCTAAAGTTGGGAAATTATTCTAAGTTGGAGGTGCACTTGATCCAGGTGGATATCGATGGCCACCCACCTTTTCCAACTGGCTCAAACTAGTTTTCTGGCAATTTTAGTAATTTACTATTTTTAGCAGTTTTTCGGGTCCTGAAACTTTCGGAGCCGTTTTGAGGCCCTAAACGACGTATTTTGGAAAAACAGGGATATTGTCTATATTTCCCCCAAAATGAATCTCCTCGACAATACCTTTCTAAAAAGCTATCATGCACCTAAAACAAAGATTGTAC
>JASDQU010374820.1:36424-46798 GCA_032191745.1 Picea mariana | reverse complement strand
ATATAACACAAACTACTTTTTGGAACATATCGAATTATTTGCAGGAGATGTCTTTGTCGTGGTTGCAGCTGTAGACAACACTGAAAACGCGAAATATTATTTGATGCGATGCACAGAACAAAATATGAGGTTATTATAATATTTAGATGATAACGGTTTTATATATGAAAGATGATCCATCATATTGAAAGGCTAGTTTTTTCAATAAACTCATCAAACCGATACTCATGTTCACTTTCAAGACTATCATTCAGATGTCATAAGTTGTCAATATAGTCATTTTGTATGTGCAACGTGCATAAAGTTAATAGAAGTTCAATCAAGAAAAAAAACAAAAGTTAGAAAATGAAAAATGTCCAAAGCCGATCATGAACGAATAATTGAAGATGACATACCATTACTATTTCTTTAAACAAGTGACATGTACATTCCATAATTGTATATTTTGCATTGAAAATACACTTATTTATGAATATCTAGGATTCTAGAATCATTTGGTTTAGTTTACTTTCATGGTCCATTCAAATAAGGAACTATATTTTTGATGCATTATAAAGTTTACCGAGCCTTATTTACAATTTGAGGGAAGAACCTATAGATTGTATAGGGAACCTAAAATGACCTATACTTTGGGTGATTATATTAATCCTACAAATTATCCATTGTATACACAAATCCTTTAATGCATAACCAATTTATTACATAAAGGATTTGTGTTCATTATTTCCAATGATTGAAATGATTTTTCATATGAACAAGATAACTTCATATCAGAACTAGGACCCATTTCCATGTCATTATAAGGGACTATTGATGGCTTAGAAAAACTTTCACTAAATGTAGTACCTTTCATAAAATCATCCCCCTCTCTATTAATGTCTTTAGGAATAATATCATTCTACAAATAAAAAATAACACCATCTACTAAGACTTGGTTTGCTGCATTTAGATTTTCATTTTTTTAATTGAATTTGGAGTATATTAAGAATGAAAAGTAGTGTATGATTAACATCATAATTAAAAAATTTAAAGACACCCTAAAAAATATCAATTTTAGTTATGAAATTGTAAATTTTGATTCCAAAAGTGTTGAAATATTAAATTGCTTTGTAATGTGCATTTAGATTTCAATATCTTGAAGCAAATCAAGCCAAATTGAAATTATGAGCTACTTGATAAATGTGTATGATGTTACCTAACACACATTAAACATAGTTTTCATTAAGTTTGATTGAAAAAACTGAAAAAGAATGTGATCTGTGACATGCTAACAAAGTTGGAAGTTTAGTACTCAATGTAGACCTTGTATTGTGGATGGTGTGTTGCTATCCCTACAATTTTTTGAATAGAAAGTTATTCAGTGATATTAAACAACACTCATAGGTGTCATATTAATGGCACTAGTGAATACTTCCAATGTGTAGAGGATTGATAATTCATCATCCCTTTTTTGCCCTTTTCGGTACATAAAAAATTTATATCAATATAAATTTTAATGAAAATCGCTTACTTATATTAAAGTATATTTTAATTTTACATATTAAAAAAGGTTAGATGGTGTTATTATTTCACATTTTTATTTCAAAGTATATTTTTATTTCACAATTTATTGAGTGAACATATTGAAATCTCGAAAAGAAACCAAGGATGAACATAGCCAGTTTAGTGTTAGACTCTCATTTCATTCTAAATTTTCAATAAAGAAACCAAGGACGAACATAACCAGTTTAGTGTTGGACTGCCATTTCATTGTGAATTTTTAATTTTGAGTTCAGGGTTTTTACTAAGTTTTGGATTGATAGGAGTCTACGCCCTGTCAAAATAAGGGAGGGGCCTAGATTGATGCGATGATCAATATGCTTAAATTTACAAAAGCATTGTTTTTTTTAAGTAAAAAAGAGGTATTACCTGCTATATTAAGTTGACAAAAAAACATAGACAAAAATACACAGAGATATTATCGTGTTGTGCCACCAAATATGTTGTCGTTTTACCGGAAACTAGCCTTGTTTGGGGCACAATATGTCTAGAAAGATAGGCTAAAATATTGTTTTTCCATCTGTCCTGCCCGAAGGAAACCAAGAAAGATGGCTATAGATTGTCTTAACATTGAACATCAACATAATGTAAACCAGACTAGAAAAGAAAAAACTCAATACCCGGTGACCTGTCGCCCTTGTCCTCCTGACGCGCATATTTGGATGGAATGAAAAACGGCTGTGCACACGTTGGACACTTCCGCTTTGCTGGAGCGTTGGAGTAAGCATCAAGGAGCAGGTCCAAGCGCTGTCCCATGAGGATGGCTCTGTGCTCCTGGTCTACCATGTGGCCTTGGAGTTCGAACATAAGAACCAGATGTTTTGTGCAAAGGAGTTTTTCTCCGGCGCTGTTCACTACCTCATCATTGTCCGTTACCTTCTCAGCATGGTAGGTGGGAATGTCCTCACAGAACCTCCCCCTTTTTGTTTCTATTGCTGGAGGTTCCAGGGTGGTCACACTATCGTCCGGGTATGGTATTTCTTCTACATAAAAAATTGAGAACTCTTTTGCAGGCACTCCCTTCAGACCGCTTCCAGCCTGTGTTTCAGGCTTAGTGGCTTGAGGTTCTAGGGTGGTCGCCATATCCTCCGGGCACGGTATTTCTTCGACGTAGCAAATTGGGAGCTCTTCTTTAGACACTCCCTTCAAACAACTTCCAACTGGTGCCTTAGGCTCAATTGCAGGTGTATGCTCACTTTGCTCTGTCCCAGGCTTAGCTATAGTGGCATGGAGTGCCATGCTATCAGCTCTAGCTTTCTGCCAGAGGATAGAAGTCGTTGTCGAGAGTGCGCGCACAAAATTATGTCTTCTCTGTCGTTGCGCTTTGTGGGTGTACCAAGCCGAGCCTCGACGAGGCTTGCCTCGCTCCCTTGTCATTGCGGAGGAGGGGTGAATGGAGGGAGCCTCCGGAGTCGTCGAGATACAGAGGAGACAACACCAAATCTTCCAACCGACGGGGAGGTCCAAGACGAAAATGAGCCAGCTCTGTCCAGACTTCCTTACTTTCACATCTGTGTGGGACGACATCACATGGCCTCTTCTTAACTCTGTCATATTGAATGCTAGTGCATTCGCGCGAGGGAGAAGTCCCGCCTCCGTAGAACTGTTGTAGTGGCCTGCTACCATCCTTACTATTGAGGGGATGGGGAGCGACCTACAACATTTAAGCTATGGCTTAATGCTAAACCAAGTGGCAGGGCTACTCGACGTGTCACCCCATCTGGGCAATTTACAAAAGCATTGTTAAAGTCAAATGATTATCCCTTTGATTATCACTTGAATGTAATGGAATAAAATCCATATCACCCAATGAAAAATTGGCAATTGTCAATGCTCATGACTATCAAATATTGATATCTACAACCCTTCACACTATAAACCCTATGAACCCTTCAACTTATAAAAATATCTACAAATAGAACATAAACTATAATTTGATGATATATTTGACTATTCAACCATATTTGCAAATCAAACAAAATCGAAATTATAAGTTGTAATTGATTATCACTTGAATGGAATGGAATAAAATCCATATCACCCAATGAAAACTTGGCAATTTTCAATGCTCATGACTATCAAATATTTATATCTACAACCCTTCAACCATATAAACCCTATGAACCCTTCAACTTATAAAAATATATACAAATAGAACAAAAAATATAATTTGATGATATGTTTAACTATTTAACCATATTTGCAAATCAAACAAAACTGAAATTATAAGTTGTGCTTGACTATACAATGATGTTTATAAATGAAATGAAATATAACATTTTTAATTTCACCACAACATCATAAGACATAAATTATCCTTTCACCATCATAAAAATTGAAATTATAAGCTAACTATAAAACATAAATTATCCTTTCACCATTATAAAAATTGAAATTATAAGCTACGTGACTATTTATAAATGAACAATAAACAATATATTTCACCATCAAAACAATATAAGAGAAATCAAAGATGAAACAACAAATTGATAGGTTCCACAACCATTTTAGGCTAATTAAAAAAACTAGGAGGCAATTAAAACATTTAACTCCCAAATTCCGGACTCTAAGCCATCGCTTTAAGATAGATCACTTCATACTTGTAAAAGAAAACATTTGTCGAATTTAAAATTTTAAAATTAAAAAAATATATATATCTACAAATTTAAAATAAAATGTACACATACCATTTTAGATAAATAAAACAAGTTGTGATTAAAGAAAAATTGACATACATACCAAAAGAGTTAATTTCCATCTTCCAACATGCTCATTTTCCACCAAATATAATGTAAACATCTGTAACAATAAAAAACAATAAAAAGAAAAACCAATAACTCATATTAGCATATATACTTTATTAACAAATATTTTAAAGATAATTAACTAAATATTAAATAAGCAACAAGAAATAATAACATACCCAACCGAAGTTCCACAAATTTAAGATTATTGCTCCCTTTTTATTATACTTTTTTGACATTTTTTTTAAACGAAGCTTAAATCACGAAGTTCCAAAACTTCCAAAATAGTTACTCTCCATATTAAGCATACATGATCTAAACAATGTAAAATCTTATCTAACAATTTTTTAAAGAGAAAAATTGTGTTATTAGTATCCAATTTTAGTGTTCAGAGTTAGATAATACCCTGAAAATTAATTCAGTTGTGTATGTAGAAACTTCACAAATCTCCATATTAAACCATTATTCCAATAAAATATGTATCTCCTCTTCTGCAGTGGAATAAATGTTCTCATATAATCAAATGCTCTTTCAAATTAAAGGACTCACAAGAAAATACTTTTATCTATGAAAGTTCACAAATTTCCATATTAAAAACCATTTTTCCAGAAAATATGTATCTCCTCTTTCTGCGGTGGAATAGATGTTCTCATATAATCTTTCATGTACATGCAAAAAACACAAATCTGCACATATATTAAGTCATTCTTCAAAAACCATTTAAATATTTCATCTTTCTACATGGGATGTATTCATATTACATATAATCAAATGCTCTTTGAAATATGTCTTCATCATGATCTAAACATAAGTGAGATCATGCATGTATATAGATTATTTTTAGATCTACAAATGTTGGTTTTTGTGGTTAATAAGCAATTAGTTAAGAGTTTGACAATACCCCAAGAAGGAATTCACTTCGTTGTATGCAGAAAACACAAATCTCCATATTACGCCATTCTTGGACAAGAAGGCAAGGAATGCAATCTAAGAAAATTTAGAAACATCCCATTTTTTGATGTGGGATAGAGTCTATTATCAAATAATCAAATTCTTAAGTTCAAAATTAGGTCTGCATCATGATCTAAACATAAATAAGATTGAATGTACCATTTTAGACGATGATAAGCTTATATAGGAGTTCTATATATTTCAAAATAATTGATCTAAGCATTGAAAAGTTATATAGACACTAGATGAGTAATCCTTCTATGAATAGGAAAGGCTTAACTAAAAATTTGATCCAACAAAAATTTGAAAAAAGTAAAAAAAATAAGCATATTTAACAAAAATAAGCTTGAACACTTATATATAAAAGGTCGAGCATACAAAAAAAACTAAAACTCATTAATGTGCAATGTACATACATTTAAGAATCATCATGAATAGACGCATCCTCCTCAATCCCAATCTCCCACACTCTCTTCTCCACATTTTGTGCAAGCACACTCTCAGACACCCTCTTCTCCACATTGCCCTATAACACATTTCAAATTTGTACATTTGAAAATTAAATTTAAATTATTTTAACACATTAAATTTTAGTTTTAAATTTTGAAACATGTAATATCTGTGATGTGCCAATATGAATATCATCAACCACACAAGAGTATGACATTCCCATGGTCGGTTGAGTCACAGTCTTACCCACCATACCCTAACATTCAATAAATTATATATTGTTTAAGACATTTTCCTTTTAAATTAATAATTCAAATGACATTGCAATTTTCACATATAACTAAATTTTCTTTCAACATGCAATGATACATGTGAACTCCCACCCTCTTCAAACTCTCCCAATGAGAATTGGGACAAGCCTGCCCAAGTAGTAGGAGATGGAATAGGGATTTGTGAACAACACAACTAAGAACTAAATCTAGGATTCAATGTGTTCACATTAATACAAAAACATAAATTTCATGTTGTTGATTATTCAAAAGATTGGAGATTGGACAACTAAAGTGCTCATATGTGGATATTAGAAAAGACATACTGGATTCAACCCATCCAAATTTAAAATCATGGAATCAAGTCCCCTATTTACTGGAGATTTATTTAACATATGAACAAACTTCAATTAATGACGAAAACAACTCAATTATTTCTAAAGATACAATGATATGTATCTAGATCTAGAACTACAAGAAAACTATCCTCAAATGCATAAAAAATTTACTAATTATAACACATACCAATCTGATGTTCGGTTCATCATTATGAATTAACACCTTCCAACCATTATGAAATTTTTTTGTATACTCCTTAAGATCTTCTACTAATATGGAATCTATCTCCTCATCTGTTTTGTAAATAAAATTGGCTCGAGAATTGGCTTCCACTCTCTGACGGTTCAAACCAACATCAACAACATAAAAAATTGATTCTGAATTTTCCCCGATTGCATTCCTAGCCTCCTTTTCAACATATGATGTAGCTCACATCTCTGAATGTGAGAAAAATGCCCATGTTGGATGAGATACTAAAGGTCGTGGAGGCTTCTGCAATGTTGCATTTTGATATGATTATTTCCAACCATATGTCTGTCATTTACCGACCCCATAATAATTGGACGGTAGGATGATATAATTAGGGTGCATGTCCATAAAAAATCTGCATAAAAGTGTCTAAAAAAGTAATTTGGAACCTCATCATTCCACGGAAACTTCCCATATGCTTCCAAAAATCTATTATAAAGATGTCCTACTATGTTGGGGTGCTTAAAATATTGCACCTTCAGCATCTTTCGCTTTGGCCCCTCTTTGAAATTGAACATAGAAATTGCATCTTCTTTTGAAACTCTACTTTTTACTACTTTCCATTTATCAGGGCCCATCACCTCCGACTTTCGTCTCCTCATCAAATCAATAAAACTATCAGTCGTTGGCCCCATCTTTTGATATGCATCCATAAAGTTCTACAATGAATGCAAAACAATATCCAAGCTTTGCTTACTTTTTCGAGGGAGATCCAAGCACCTCAAATCATTTTTCAGCTTGTTTTTAACACATGAGCATTGTTCAAGGGTCATTGCTTCAGTAAACCCTTACCAAGGAAGCTCATAACCAACATCTGAGAGATAGGTGGACGTAGGCATGTAATCTTCTTTTTATGGATAACACCCCTTGAATCTACCTTCACCCTCTTTACCAACATTGGAATATTCATGATAAACACTCTCTCTTTCATTATCTTCCCTTACATTAAATTCATCCTCTACACATACACATTTGAAAGTAATTACAACATTTAACAAAAAAATAATTTAATATAAAAAAATAAAAATAAAACATATATAAAACACACACACACATATAACATAAACATAAATACACAAAAATAAAAAAAAATTACCGAACATATTTTCTTGTCGTGATGTATTCCCTACATTCTTCATTGTTGGAGTATTAATGTGCAACCTATCTAAGAAAGTTGCATCCATAGCACTATTTTGAGCACATTCTCGAGATGATATATTCATAGATTCATTTGATGATCTCCTCGTCTGACTAGATTGTCGTTGGTCACTCGGAGTCTTGGTCAAAGAAGGGGGTTCCTCTTCTTCCTTAATTGGATATTCTAGAGCGTTTGCGAGGAATTTTTGGAGACTCTTGTCTCGACATCTCACCTCGATATATATCATTTGAAAATTCATGAATATGAAAGTTCATAAGTTACAGAAAAATAAAATGGAAATATAATTTATAAAACAACTTGAAGGCATTTAAACATTCATAACAACTTCAAAGCATCAAAAACATATATTGAAAAAACTAACAACTATATTTTTTACTATGATGATATATATAATGAATATGAAAATATTTAAATATAAAAAAAAATGTAACATGTAGAAGATAATCTATATCTGTGTAAATTGTAGAAGGTAATTTTAAGATAATATATGTGTAACATGTTAAAATTTAAGGGCAAAAATATAGCTAGCTAAAACAGAAATATTTATTTTAATTTCTAAACATTAGCTACATGTATGTTACAATCAACAAGACATAAAAACTTCTGATCCATAATCTGGAAGCCTAAAAACAATCACTAACAAAAAATTTACTTCGCTGAAAAAAAAAAAACAATATTACATGATATGTTGTTTCTATCCTCTTAGATATATGCTCAGAAAAATCTTCAAGGGATAATTGATCAAACCCTCAGAGAAGATCTCATCATGACACTCTGAACAAATTGCCAAGAAGAACTTTTAGGGTAAAATATCAAAAGACTAACCAACAACATACACAGGTGGCACCAACAATAGAAGAGGACAACAAAAACATACATAGGGTGGTATTAGAAAGAAGATGAGGAGGGAGACACCAGAAAATAAAATGAGGAGGGAGACACCAACAAAAAAATGAGGGCGACACTAGTAAAAAAATGAGGAGGGTGACACTAGCAAGGAGAACCAGAAACCCCAAACAACAACCAAGAAGAGACCTGCGGCAAGATGGAAAATACCCTTAGGGGTCAGCGACGACAAGAGGTTGGAGAGGTAAGTCCACGATGGATTAATACACCAAGAAGAACTATCCTAGAGGGGTCGCAACCACTCAATTAAATAATTAAATAATTTAAACAAATAATATTTTATAACATAAAATATTAATTGTTAAATCATAAAAATCAACAAGAAAAAAATAAATCAAATAGAGGGGATCCAAAGTCAAGGCGGCTAACTTTCTTTAGGAAGAAGAAAAGAACACAACCAAAAACCAACACAACAATTAAGGGGGGCGTAACTCAAGCAAGGAGGGTTTCAGACAAAGTCAATGAGGAAGATCAATAATGTGATCATGCCCTTTTAACTGCTCCTAGGTATCATGGACCATCCTAGGAGAGAAGAGGGTCATACATTATCTCGGCTTGGTACTTAACCAAAAAATAAAATAAACCAAAAACCAAAAACCCACACAACAATTAACTATATGAGTGGTTTCTACAATTTTCACGGACGAATACATAGAAAATTGAAAGTAAGAGAATCATTTTGAATTCATTCAAGTAATTAATACAAGATCTTGCACGTATTGCATTATTTTCCACTCTTTATCAAACTCAACCGTTAGGTGAATGATTGTGAGAATTTGTATTCTACTTAAAAATTATCGGAGGTTTGTCTATGTTCAGGTATGTCCCTGTACATGGACATGGCTGAATCTGACCCTATCCTTGTATAGGGACATGCCCGAATTCGGCCCTGTCCATGTACATGCCCAAATTCGGCCCTGCCCACCTCCTAAAACACAAAACATGTAAATAAATGAAATTTTAATTAATTGGGGAATAGGTTAAGAATTACCTGAAACCTAAACATGAAAATATTTAAATATGAAA
The DNA here is from genome assembly GCA_032191745.1 of Picea mariana. Taxonomy (NCBI): domain Eukaryota; kingdom Viridiplantae; phylum Streptophyta; class Pinopsida; order Pinales; family Pinaceae; genus Picea; species Picea mariana. The sequence continues at coordinate 37,166 of JASDQU010374820.1, read as the reverse complement.
AAAATGTAACATGTAGAAGATAATCTATAATTGTGTAAATTGYAGAAGGTAATTTTTAAGATAATCTATGTGTAACATGTTAAAATTTAAGGGAAAAAAATATAGCTAACTAAAACAAAAATATTTATTTTAAAATTTCTAAACATTAGCTACTTGTATGTTACAATCAGCAAGACATTAAAACTTTTGATCCATAATCTGGTAGCATAAAACAATAACTGACAGAACATTTACTTAGCTGAAACAATAAATTAAGAGACTATGCCAGTTCCCAAATTTTAAACAGGTTGCACACTAAGAAGAATTCGAGTAATACTAGAGAGGAAACTTTTTGTTTAATTGTGCTTGGGACCACTCTTTCAAAATACATGGTATTGGCACAAGAGATAGATGAATGTAGAAGGGAAATAAAAGTAGCTAAATACTATTGAGGGGATATTGCAATAGAGAGTGTTTCAAGTCCATTTGTTTTTGAAGACTAAGATTTAGCCTCCACTTCACCAAGACATCTTCCTTGGGAAATCTTTTTTAAACATAGTTCATTATTTCCAAGTGTTGTTAATTGTCACTGTGAACACTAATTGGTTGGCCAATGGTTAAACATACATTTATGAAATTGCTTGTTTTAGTCTGTTCTGGAAATATTAGAAGTCCCATACACTGAATCATTTTTCTTTTAATCATGATTTACTTGGCCAAGCTCTCTTATCTGTTGTTGACTAGAGAGGTTTGGAAATATTTT